>SCDZ01000561.1:0-49492 GCA_004143845.1 Drosophila lacertosa | reverse complement strand
AAAAATTTAGAATCGAGCGATTTTATTTTTAATCGATTGCGGGTATCAAAATTAGTATAAAAATCAACTTTAAAAGCATTTCTGAGGGGGTCAATTTTTTTGTCAAAAATCATGCGAAAAATTGAAAAAAAATTGTCTTGTAAACTTCCCAAATCCTTATAAAATACTCCTCCCGGACTTCAAACTCCAATAACTTTGCCAAAACTTAACCGATTTTCATGTTTGATACCATGTTGATCATGATTTGTTATCTGTCTTGATTTAATTAAATTTTTTTTTAATTTTAATTTTAAATTTTCTTTTTATTTTACTTGGTTTTATTTTTTTAAATTATTTGTTGGCCAAAAAAGTAGTACTCTTCCCTTGTTAATTTTCGTTAAAAATCGACTATATAATAAATTGCTTTGCAAGGTACTAACATAAAGTATTCTTTTTAAAAAAAAACACGTTTTGTACCCCGTTAATAGACAAACTTCTAAAGGACACACGTATTTTTTAACATATGTATGACATATATAATTAAATAACGAAAGTACTTTTAAAGGAGCATCATTAAGAGCTGACATCCTTTTGTAAGTTCTGGTTAACTGTAATTGGGCTTTTATAAAGGTGCCTGTTCAACCACAGAGGCTGTCAAATTGTCTGTGAAAACGTGGGGGAGAGGGAGGAAACCGCAAAGCGGTAACAACATGTGGGCCAGGTAGACAACATGTTATACACTCATTTTGGGGCCCCTCTTTATAAAGGCGACATCTGTCATTGTCTCGAGCGGTCGCTTGCTAAAGCTTATCAAAAACACATTTTCGCTTTGGCGCCAATTTCACAAGAAATACACGCAACTGCAGTTGGCCCAAAGAGGAAGAAGAAGACGAGAGACAGCGACCACCCGGTTAAGACAAAAAAAGCTTTAGCTGTCGCGCTAATTTGTCAGCATTCGGTTGACCGAAGACTGCAGGCCGTGTGTAATTCTACGAAATCGGCTTTAGGCCATTTCGTGGCACAAAAAAGGTGTCAATTCGACAAGAAGAATTCGAATGCATTCGATGAGTAATAAACCCAAAGGGAGAGGGTCCCATTAGGTTGAGTAAAGTGAAATGCGAGGTGATAAATTTGAATACCTAATTGAAAACGCAGCACAATTATGTAGATTGATCAGCGCTCAAATTCCCAACATGTTCTACCTAAACTTGGGTCTTCATCTGCTGTGGTCATAAAAACCCCAAAAGCCCATAAAAACATTTTTGCCAATTGCAAAATGGCTACCGAACAGAATAAAGGCCCACACAACGCTTTTGGCCATCCATAGGCATTTACAGCGTTTTACGAGGCGTAAATTCTGCGGTAGCAGCGGGGAAAGGGCGATTGGAGGGGCGAGATGGCTTGGATGGAACGCAGCATTGGCATGTAAAACACAAAATGTGCTACCTTTTTGTTTAGATATATTTATAGGCCAGCTAAAGGCATTACAACTATTTGCTGGGGTTTGTCAATTAGGCTTGCCATAGGAAACTGTCATATTTGTTAGCAATCAATTGATTAGGTAATAAGGCAGTGTCTAAGGAGTGTATGTTAATATTATCCTAATAAGACTTTAAGATCTAATTTTGTAAGTTTTTGTTTTATAAACATTATATACACCTTTGATCAATTAAATAAGATACTCATAGTTTTGATTTCTAGGTTTTAAATATACTTTAAGGAATATATCTGCATTTTCAAAGGATGCTTTTGTGAGTTAAGAAGGAAATTTAAGACCTGTATAAAGTTTATGTTCCTGTTCATTCTTCTTATTTAGAGCACACAAACATTTTTATTTGGTCAAAATAGTCTGTTCTCAATTTAAACTAACTTTCAACACGTTTAAAATGGATCAAAATAGAAAAGAAAACTTTTGAATATTACTTTAAAAAAGAGCATTTCGAGTGCGTTGTGTGTGTGACTCAATTTTTGTTATTTAACATTGGCTGGTTTAACGTGCGTTTAAGTTGGTGTCCCGGGCCTTTAGGAAAATTGTTATTTACAACCTTAATCTGCGCGAGAAATGTATTAGAGAGCAGAAGAGCAGAACGGAGCGGTTCGCTTTGGTTCCGATCGTAGTCCGAGCGCGTTGAGCAGGCGCAAAGTGTTTACAAACAAAGCCCAGGCTCGAAGATGGGCTCAATTAGCATACCAGCTAGGTGAGCCATGATGTGGCCAGCTCGTGGGATTGCCAAGCTGGCCCAAGCTGCGATTTTTATGACAGGTTAATGACACCCCACAAAATGACTAAGTAGCAGACGCTGCAGCTGCAGACGAGGCAAGTTGAGTTGAGTTGAGCTCAGTTGTGGCATTAATCAGCGCAGCTCTGGGAGCTGAGAGACTGACCCCAATAGACACAGCACAGCGGGAGGAGCCAGCTGCACATCCTTCACGATAGACGATAGACAAAAGGCGTATCAATCAATTAATTGAGCGTTTGCCTCACACACAAGTTCATCGAACCTCAAACCCAGCCGTGGCACAGCAGCTCAAGCGGAAAAACGACAACAACACCAGCAGCAGCAGCAGGAGCAGGAGCAGATGGAAGAGGAAGAGTTAAAAGGAAGAGGATAGCAGCAGCATTGAAAGGGTTGACAGCTGGACAATGAATGCATGAATGAATGAAGGCAGCAGAAAGAACAATTAGCTAAGGGTTGCTAAACTCGGGAAGTCAAATAGAATTTCTAATTTTGTGTTAATTTGTGTGAAATATTTAAAATATAAAAACTACCTATGGCAATTTTAATTGTTAAGTTTAATCAAAACTAATTAAAGTTTACTATTACTATACTTTTATGTTCTACCGTTTATATCTTATTAGAATTAGTTGTTTAGGTTTCGTCTTCATCTTGATAACGTGTCGAATTTTAATTGTTAATCTGATATAGAGAAAACTTTTGATAAAGATATATTGAAAAACAAAGAAGGTTCTTTTACAAGATAACAGCTTTTAAACGATTGCTTTTATTAAAGCTCTATGATATAGTTTTAAGACAGTAAAAATGTTTTGTTTACATGTTATATATATACATATATACTACTCAATAGCTTGGTTGAGATATTTTGAAAATCAAAAGAAATCTTTATTTAAAAACTAAAATTTCTTCCGGCAGCAAAATAAACAACTTTACCAAATTTCATTAAGTTCATTTCTGCTTGAAAACGTTTCAATTTTAACAGGCAAATAAAAATACCCTTCTTTAATAAAATTAATAAATGACAGGATGATGGAGTGCCTGTGAAAGGCAGGCCAGAGCACACTAGGGGTTTTTGAGGCTTGGCAGTAAATTTATTTAGTGTCCTTGTTGCACAACTAAAACAACAACTAAATCAATTAAAAAAACTAAACTTGAGGATAGAAGGCTGCTTACCTAAGGCGCCACGTTGGGATAATCCTTTTAAGTTTCCTCTTTTTTTTTTGGGCCCCACGGGGTGCGGCAATAACACGCGAGTGGGCAAGAGTGAGAGAGACAGGTATAGAAAAAGAGAGAGAGAGAGAGAGAGCGAGGTAGCTGGACACCAACGCACAAAAAACACTCGCTACACTTGAAAAACTTTCGGCCTTTTGGGTGGGGTCCGCGTTTTTTGAAGAATATTTATGTAAGTTTCAACTTTTTCGCAATGATTTTAAGTATTCGAAATCGAAAACTTTGCGTGTGTTGGATTATTATCGCATATGTTGGGAGACACACGAAGACGTGGTTATTTGATTACAGTTATTGGAAATGCGGCACTGCTTACGGATATATATATATATACATATATATATATATATATATATATATATATGAATATATATATTTGTCTAAGGGTGGTTTTGAACTTGCCCGAAAAAACCGACGCAACTTTTCAAGGGTGGCACAAAACCGGCGCGTACGATTAAAAGAACACCCAAAAAATCCGAAATAAACTTGTACAAAATACGCGACAAATTTGCCAATATTTAATTAAAAATATATAGCTGTAAGAAAACAGTTAGGAGAAATGCTTCACTTTTGGACCGCTCGTGGCTCGTGGTTTTAGTTGATGTGAAATGCGTTGCTAGGAAAAGCGTTTCAAAAAGGAAAATGCATACGAAATAGACACGTCCGCACGCGACGAGGCAACGCTAGAAACTCCCGCACGGCCAGTGAACTGCGCTTCAGTCAGGATATATGTGCTTGGCAAAGGAGCATATCTTCCAATTGGAATTGCCAAACGGGATACGGCTCATAGCTCTACAAACGTGGGGTGCGTCAATTTGTTGTTGTTGTTGTTGTTGTTTAAGTATTTGCCGGCACTGGAAAGCTGAACAGCTGCTCTGTCGAGCAGGGTGTGTTTTATGCCAACCACAAAGGTCCTGGAGACTGGAAGGATTCACGAAGCCGTTGCCACTGCCGTTGCCGATGGCAACGACGAAGCTGAATGCCGATTGTCGCATTTGTTTTGAAACGAATGGCAAGCGAAGCTGCCGCTCGGGCAGCTGTGCTCCCATTCACAACACACGCATCCTCCCACACACACACACACATCTACCCCTACCCCTAGGCGCGCCTCTATCTTGAACGCAATAGCGTTAGGTGCTGCAATAACGGCGCAATAAATGACGAAACCATGACAACAAGCCGAGACACCCACTTAAACATGAATAATGGCCAGTTCCACCTCCAGCCCGGTAAAAAGAACCCCTCCCCCCCTCTACGCATAAACACCCCCACTAGCTACGCCTTTGTCTCACAACAAACGAGCAGCTCAAGTTGGCGAAAGATTCGCAAAGCGAAGCAGATAGAGAAAATAAAGAAATACGTCTTAAAGGACCTTTTTTCAAGGTTTTTCAAGAGTTTGACTTTAATTCAGTCTGTAAAAAAGGAGGCTTGACTACAAAGAGTACCCTGCATGGCATTGAGAACTTCAAGAACTTTAAGTGATGATCAGCTTCATTAATATCAGAGAATGAGAATCAAAACTAAGCTGAAAATGTTCTCTGACTCTAAAATAGTCTTCTATGTATGTTATATTCTATATTGGACTCTAGACTCACCTCAACATTTTCCACGTCATAATAGCATAAAGTGCGTTTGGTCAGCTCGAACCAGCGATGTTTGTAGTTGACGGGCGTGAAGCGTTTTTTGTTCTGGGCACGCTTCACCATGGAGCCGCTTTTGACAATGTCGTACAGGTGCTCCGACATTTTGTCCATTTTGGCCTGAAAGGATTTGCTGCTGGAGCGCAGCGACAAGGACGATTTGATGCTGCCATGTGAGCTGCGCTGCATTTTGCCGCTCAACATCGCGACAGAAAAAAAGAGAGAGAGAGAGAAAAAAAAAAAGAATCTGCAAGACAAAGACAATAATGAAAAATTAAGAAAACAAATATAAATTGTGAGATACATCGTAAGCCATAAAATCATGTTAATGTTATGGCCAAAAACTGTTGGCTTACAACAGACAACGCCTCGTCACATAAATCAGTCGAGCATGCGAATTAAGCGGTGGGCGTGCGAATCTTATGCCATTGACCGTGGCCAAAAGCGGGTAGCCGGCTAATTGCTGTGGGCGTCACAGGCTGGCTGGCACAGGCATCAATCAGAGATCCAGCTAAAACAAGAGCTCAGCTCAGGCCTGTGGTTTGTGGACTGTGAATTGTTCTGGTGCCAGTGCAAATCGAGCGATTAAATGGCCAATTAATTAGCCAACGGACTAGGCGGATAAACGCATGAAGCGCTCAGAGTTGGTCGCTGCGGTCAGCTGACCTTGAAAAACCAGTTGCAACTTTAACCGAGCTGTGCACAGAACTGATTAAAGGATTAGCCCAGTGCAAGCCGCTGATCAGCGACTCGACCAGTTCAACAGTTGCCAGCGAAGCGTGCGCTCAAACAAACGGCTCGTTGGCACCAGTTTCAGTTCCAGTTTGAAGATGTAGACAAGAATAGCTGCATGCATATGTCTAAACAATACTCTAGACCGATCAGCAGTTACCCTGTAAACAGCTGCTATAAAATATTTGTATTTGCATACATGTTTTTGTTTTGCTTAATTCTTTAATACATATTTATTCTCTTTGCTTATTAAAACAAATATAAAAACTGGGCAAATCAATCACTTAACCACTTTTAAACGGGTTTACAGGGTATATTATATATACACACACATACATATACAAAGCGTGTGTACACACTGGCTGCAAAGCTATGGAATTATCGCACTTCAACAACGAAAGCCGCATGCGGCTGCGCATGGAAATCAACAAACAAAAGCGACAAATGCACACCAAGAGCAAAAGCAACAACAACAATGGCTGCAACAATAACTACAACGCCTGCACACGTTTCCACCCCCTCCTCATCCCCTCTCGCCCTCTACCACTTCTTTCCATCGTTCATGCGTGGCACTTTAATCAAGCAGAGCGTTGAGAGACTCAGCACACATTTGTCCATAAGCTAAACCATTTATGCACTAGTCGACTAATCTATACCCTTGAAAAGATTATGCTACGAAATTTGATTGTGTTTTAAGGAGATACGCTAAGACAACAAATATTAATATATATGTATCTGTATTATATACATTGTCCCACTAATCAAGTTATCTTTTGCACAGTTGGCCATTTTTCTTCAGCTTTGATCTTTCAATTATTAAGATTAATCGGTTTTCGATCATTTTTAATAACCTTTTTACTTGCAACTATCGATGCTTTTAATTAAAGCTATCGAACGTCAAAATTATCAATGGAGTTGCCGTACTTCCGCCCGCTACATGTCCAACTAGCATCGATATGCTATTTATACAATTTTAATAAACGGACATTTTAAATTCTTGAAATATTCAACGACTTGCCGAATAGAGCCGCCCACACACACATGATTGCACAAAATGCTAGGGTATAATAAAATAAACACCGCAAAAGGATCGCAACGGCGACTGCGACGGCGCATACATAAATCTTAGCCAGGGGCCTGGGCAGGGAACGGAGAATGGAAACGGGCAGACGACGGTCGTGGCGACTGGGCCCTGGACTTAGGATAGCAGCAGCAGCAGCAGGAGAAGAAGAAGCAGCAACAACAGCAAACAACAGACAAGAGCCAACGCGTTTTGGCAAAGCGGGCGTGGCCGTGGCCCTGGCACACACACACACATACACTAGTTCAGGAAAGATTCAGCTGCAGACGGCGACGGCGTCGACAACTTTAAATTTCGCCACGCAAATGGCTGCGTTTAGTTTTTATTCCGCCTGCTTATTTACTTATCATCTTTTTGCAAATGTTTTAGTTATTCTTGGCGTGCCGCAAGTTCTTTTTTAGTTATTTATTTTATTTTTACTCTTTTGTTATGCGGGGGCGGGTGTTGCGTTGGCGTTTGACGCGGTGCGCGACCTTTGAAAGAATTTCAACGAAACAGAAACGAGTTTGCAGCTTGAGAAAACAATAAAAAGAAACTCGAAGGCAAAGTGACAAATAAAAACTGGTCTGATTGGCGCTCGTTCTTATTGGACAGCGCGGGGAAATCTTATCAGCAAGCGCAGCGGCAAACGCAACTGTAAATTCTAGTGCTGCTTTTTTTGCATGCAGCTCGGCTCACATATCAATTGTGCTGATAAAACATAAAAGCCAAACACATGAACAAAGAATGAAATTATTTTCGAGCTGCGATGAAATTCGAGCTGCAGGGGCAAAGGGCGGGTGAGACTAAGTGTAAGAAAGTGAGGGAGAGAGAGAAGCAGGGCAATAACTGTGCCAAACTTACCACAAGTGCCGTTGATTGAGCAATTGAAGCAATGACCGATCGAAGCGCGTTCAACAGAACGAATATAATAACAACAAATCACTTTCGTTTACGCGGCGCGCACGCTCAACGACAGTGTTAACAATGGCAGCGACTGCGACGCGACCGGCTTAGACAGCATTTGCATACTGCTCTGCTCGGACAGCAGGCAAAAAAATTATAAACAATTCGGAGGAGGCTCAGCTGTGTCATGCACACACACATACGCGCACAAACATATGAGGACTTAGCATACAACCGAGCACACACACAGTCGCGCAACAGGCGGCGTTTTGTTTTCCGAGTTCGGGGAACAACAAGTGCACTAACCGCTTAAGCTAATACAGTAAACTCTTTGACTAGAATCGTATGACAACTTGATTATTAGCGTGCACTTGCTGAATGCTTTTATTCCTATAATAAAATAAAAAATAAACGCGCTGCTGTTTTGTGTGGCGACCGCGCCGACGCGACGTAACTTTAAAACGTTAATCGATTTGTTGGTCGCTCGACGAAAACTTATCGAACGAGCAATATCGGCTGACCACCACTAAGTAGTGACAGCGTTGCCTATAGTTATCGATCACAGAGTTCTAAGATATTTGAAATTAAGTAGCGCCCCAAAACATAAATAATAAGTACCATTACCATGCTTTTGAGAATACTGTACACTTAATTTATTAAGCTATATGGGTTAAGTTTGAGTGAACAAAAGCAATTAGTTAAATGCGCGTCCTTAGCACTAGGTTCGTTTCGATTTGAGTGTCCTTAATCCTCTTTCTTTTCGCTGGCCGCTACGCGCCAGGCACCAACCAGATAACGTAGCCAGATCATGAACAAATCTGAGCCCATTTGTACCCACGACCAGAACGGTGACAGTTTCGAGCCGTCAATTTCAGTCCATCGCACAGCCACCTCCGACATGGGCAGCTGCAGACGCTCGGCCAGATAAAGCAGCTCCACATCGAAGGCCCAGCGCTGAACATGCAAACTGTTGAAGAGCTTGCGCGCTGTGGCACGCGTGAATAACTTGAAGCCGCATTGGGTGTCCCGCACAGAGCGCACCGCAAATATCCAGACAAGCGTGTGAAAACCATGCATCAGTATCGTTCTGCAGGGAGTTAAGTTATTAATAACATTAAAATATTGAAGTGCCCTTCGACGTACCGGAAAAAGCTACGCTTGGCAATCGACTCATCCTCCAGATGAGCACGCGAGCCAATAGCAATGCCATCGTGTCGCCATTCGGGCGCCAGACTGGACAATGCCTCGGCCAGTTTATCGTAGTCGGCAAACTTGGTGGCTCCATCGGCATCCGCAAAGAGCATTTGCCGTCCACGGGCGCTCAGCATGCCCAGCCGGACGGCGCCGCCTTTGCCACGATTCTCCACCAGCTCCAGCACACGAAACTTATTCGCGCCATGCAGTTTCGTGTACTTGAGGGCGACGCCAACGGTGGCATCACTGCTGCCGTCGCTGACCACGATCACCTCATAGCTAAAGTCGGGCTGCCGCGTGACCTTTTCTTCCAGAAAACTCATGCACTCGTCAAGCATAGCTGGCACTGTATATGGAACATGATCATGTGATGATTAGTCATAGCAAACGGTAAGCATAAGGCGCTAAAACTTACATCGTTCCTCCTCATTGTACGCGGGTACAATGACGCTCAGCTCCAAGGTGGGCGAGTCTTCCAAACTGGGAAACTCAATTGTTTTGATTAGCTTTGGATCAAGGTAACACTTCTCATCCTTGTGCCGCGTTATATTCGGGTATGGTTTAGTTTTATATAGCAGAACAGCTATCGCCTGCACAATAACAAAAACATATATATTAGTTATTCAATGTCGGCTTTTTATTTACATACCAAGAACGCAGCTGCCGAGATAAAAGCCAGCAGATAGCAGCACGCTGTTAGCAGAAAGGCCAGCATATTTGTAGCGTATTATGTTTTAAGCCACGGCTATCTCTGCACAGACATTACTTTTTGAATTAGCGCGAAATTACGACAAAAAAGCCACGTATTTTGTGCCAACTTTGGCTGCAGCTGATAAAAATTCTATGAAGTCAACGAAGCGTCTATCGGTGCAGCGCTATAATTATCGATATTTATGGTTAGCGTGGTTGCCAGACTTTGCTTGAAGTCTATTAAAATTGGCGCGTTTGCGTTTTATTTGAAATTAAGTATAAACTTTAAATTGATTATTAGATTTGTAAGTTATTTTAACTATTTTTATTTTGCAGTAATGTTAGTAAAACTAACTGACCTAACGCAACAGGTGCTCTGGTGTCCAACTAAAGCGGCTATTTAGTGCGCCTGCGCTCTCTTATTCGACGCTCCCGCTGTCAATTAGATACACACTTGAGGAATTTTCAGCAGCGTCTGTCTATTTCCGAACTGAAATGTTTATGTTAACTGACTAAGTGAAAATGTCTTTAAGAATGCATCAACTACTACTATTTATGGGCTGGCTAGCTGTGGCCAGCTGCAGCAGCTTTCAACTCCAGCTGCAAGCAAGCGTCGGCGAGCTCTTCACGTATAAAATTGAGCCACAGCTTTTCAACTGGACCCACCAAGTGATTAGCGAACAGTTTCGCTATCGACCCTCGCTACAGAACTATCCAGACCTGCCCAGCTGGATGCGCTACATGTACAGCCACGAATACCATGCGGGCTTCCTCTACGGCACTCCGCCGGGCTCGGCCGCCGGCAGGTTCCTCAACCTGGACGTGGTCGCCCTCAATCGACAGAACTATGAGACACGCCAAATGCTCATCGTCATGTTCGTGGCGCACAAGTTCGTCACGCCCAACGTGGTGCAAATGAAAATCGACAATCTCAATTGGGTGCACTTGATGGATCCGGGACGTGTGGAGAACTTGCGCAACATATTCCGCAAGGATCTCTGGCCCGGCAGCAGGGAGGACCTGAGCGTTGTGTTCATGGAGTCCGCCGTCAATATGGGCGGACGTTTGCCGCTACGTCCGCAGCAGCGCGAGGGGTGAGCAAACAGGGTAATCAAGAAGTCGATCAGTAATTAATATATGTGATTAATTCCCGCAGCGTAATTGTGCATGTTGGCAGCTTTGCCCAGTTCTCGCCACGTCTGCAGGAGCTGCAGGAAGAAGTGCGTCCCCTGTACAAGCTGCCCTCGTGCACCTACAAGCGCACCTCCGTCCAGAAGATATTCGAGAATGTGGGCTTCAAGCTCGACTGGTGCGCCTTCAAAATGGTGGGCATGGAGTCGCCCACCGAGGTGCTCTACCACAACAATCAGGCCAATCCCAAGGAGCACCAGCAGCAGCAGCAGCAGCAACAACAGCAAGTGGACGAGCAGCGCTTCGGTGAACCCTGGCTGGCCATTCCACGCGAGGATGTGCCCATGCGCAACTACATCGATGAGTTCGCCTTTGCCTTCGCCATACCAGGCATGATCTTGGCCGTCCTCGTTGGCATACTCTCCGCTGTGCTCTGCTTTCAGCATCACAAGTTGTAAGTATTTACTAAGTGGGGGTATTCAATGTGATTAATACCCTGGCAAAATAGAATTGGCATTTCCCTTTTCGCCTTCCAGCGTATTAATTTCATATATCTTTGACAAAGTTAGGCAAAAGATAATTGTTCTTATTTAAATTGGATTTTCGTTTGTTATTCTTTTCTTTTATTTTCGTTATTAGTTACGATCCACATTCAGAGTTTTTCTTTGCCAACATTTTCCACATATGCGAAGAGTCTTGCGCACGAACGCCAAGCGATTCGGAAGATGATGGCGACAGGTGAATTTTCATTTTAATTTTTTATGTTGACATTGCCCAAACTTACTTTATTCATCAATTATTTAATGCATCTTTTGAACAGCTCCATTCACTTGGACTATCCCATGTCATCCACCGTGCAAATGGTTCAGTGCTCGGACTCAAAGCCCATGCAGCCGGTGACAACACTCAAGAGTCTCAAGGATCCTAATTTTCTGCTGGATAATATAAGCTTGCGTTCCCAAAGGTTTGATGATAGTCTTTTTTTTTAATTGTTATTCATCTAACCGATCCCATTCTGTTGACAGTCCTAGCAATAGCTTGTATCAGCTGGACACTGGCGCCACAAGCATCTACGCACGCCCCAAGCCGCCGCCGTACAAGGGCGGCACTTTGGGCCGCAACGGCGTGGACATTTGACAAACATCGCCACGAGTGCTCTACTGTTAAAGGACGCCTCATTAAAATCACAAAAGAAAAAAGCAATACCCTAACATATATACAATTGCAAATTGCCGGCAGAGCAGCGTATGACAGAGGCCGGTCATATCATAATCGCATCGAACTAAACACAAATATCAATTATATAACGTTATGTGTAGCAAATTTAGTTTAATGTTTAGCTTTGTTGGGTATAAATATCAATTTATAAATTAATAACTAGCACACAAATTAAATATGATTATATTGAATTATATAAAATTTTAAAAATGAATAAAGTGATTTTCCATTAGATTAGATTAGATTTACTTATGTTTAAATATACATTTTGGAGAGTTCTAAGCCTGTTTTACCAACCGTTTTGACATTCACACAAAAGCTTGCCCATATTCAAATTACGCGCTCAGCTGACATATGCAGCCCTGCACATTAGCCATTCCCATGTTAACGTCTGCATAGGTGTTAAGGTCTAGCGCCGTTGATAAGGTCTTTGGAGTGAAAGTTGTCAGCTTATCGCTTTCTATTTTACACAAATTGTGAATTAGAAATTACGTGTTACTTAAAATGGTGCTATTCCTAATTGGCTCCTTGGAGGAGCTAATCGATCAGTACAAAATAAATCTAATTCAAGTGGTTTTCATCGTGTTCATCGTCACCATCGTCTTGCTGGGCAGTTTAATGACCCTTGTGGAGTCACATCTGCCCAACTGCATACGTCAGTCGTTTCGCTACGGCAAGCACAGTCACAAGGGCGAAACAGATGCAATTGTCAGCCATTTGGAAGTGCCCAAGGCGTGGTTCAGTCATTTCTACGTGTTCGCGTTTGTCTGGTCGCTGCTGGCGCTCTATTTCATCACCAGCTCGATTCTGAGTCAAGCCGCTGCGCCGGAGTTCGTGCTACGCTTTCTGGACTTCATGTGCGGCGGCCGCAGTCAGCGTCAGGTGCATGTGGACTCCAATACGGCGCTGCTGGGCACCTTGCTGCTCAGCGCGCAGTGCGTGCGTCGCTTCTATGAGACGAATTTCGTACAGATCTTCTCCAAGCGCAGCAAGATGAACCTCTCCCACTATGTGGTTGGTTTGGTGCATTATTTTGGGGCTGTTATCGCACTGCTAGCCAACACGGCTGGCTTTGTGCGCGGCTCGAAGCCGGAGCCGTTTACCCTGTCAAATCTAACGCTGCTGCAGGCGACCTACATCCTCGTGTTCCTGTTCGCCTGGTCGCAGCAATACACCAGCAACATGCGGCTGGTCAATCTGCGCAAGAACCCCAAGACAGGCGCCGTGCAGACGGAGGCGCATCTGATGCCCAGGGGGGGCTGGTTTAATTTGCTCTCCTCGCCGCACATGTTCTTCGAGGTGGTGATGTACTTCTGCCTGGCCGATCTGTTTACGCCCATCAGCACGTGGAAATTGATCTTTCTGTGGGTGGCCAGCAATCAGACAATAAATGCTCTGCTCACACATCAGTGGTACAAGGAGAACTTCAAGGATTACCCTAAACGACGACATGCCATCATACCTTGGCTGTTGTAGGCTTGCGATTTAATTTGTAGTACTTATTTATTAGTGGCATTTATTATTAAACTCGTTTTACACACACTCACACACACTCAGGGTGTACTTGCTGCATGCTTGTTTGTCAATTTGAACTATATAAAACGTTAATAACGTTCCACTTGGTGTTTTAGAAAAGTTGGGCGACAATCGTATTTACTTAAACAAGAAACTGCAAGAAAAGAATATATAGACAATTTATATACACTTAGTTGTTCCCTTAGACTTACCTATAAGGATAACCTTGCGCCTTGGAACGGAATACGGACAGTAAAAAGGAAAAGAAGACCGTTACCAGTACCAATCCTACCATGGCCATAATACGATTCCTATTGTGCGCCTTCTGTGAACCAGACTCAATGAGCAGTATCATGCCCAGCACAATCATGGCATCTGTGAGCGATAAAAATACAATCAGAAGTAAGACAATTAATGGATTTAAGTCAAATCTTACTTAAGAACATGACAATGTATGTCTCCACGACCAGCTGGCCCTGCGACGAGCCATGAATGTAGGCGACGCCGCCGTTTTGTGTTTTATGCACCAGCGGCGGTCCACGTATGTGATTCCACATCTGACCCGAGATCATGGCGAAGCAGAAGACAACTGCAATGGCGCCCCATAGATTTTTGTTGTACAAAAACTCTAGATTATTGCGACGTATATACAGGAAGCTGGCCACCAAGGCGACCAGGGTAATCATGGCCACGGTGCCCGAATAATTGGGTGGCCGGAAAACGCGGATGGTTATGTCGGTACGTTCGGCCACGAATTTCGCAATGGAATCGGCGGCAAAGCCGACACGATGTATGTCCATAGTGTCGGCACCCTTTGGCTTGCCCTTGGCTGCGAAATGCATGAAGACAGGCGCCGTATTCAGGCGTAGCATTTGGAATACGTCCGAGCCGTCATCAAAATCGACCATGGCAAAGAAAAGCTTGTTCGAGTAGATCGGCGAGAAGCGATACGAGTTAGCCACAATGCTGAACTCGTCGTGCGCATGTCGACATATCTGGCACTGGCGGGACGGCGCCAGCGCCGTAAGCATCACAATCATTGAATAGTTACGCGGCGTGTTTTTCACGTATTCACGGAACTTCAATCCGTTGAAGCGCAACAGGGGCTTCTTCATGTTCATCTCCACCAGATTTTGGACTTTCTCTGACAGCGACAGACCCACCTGCAACAACACAAACATTATTGTTTACATCCAGATCTTGGCTTGCCGGCAGCCGGAACCGGTTAATGCGGCCGATTGGTCAATGGAAATGACGTGGCCAACAGGGGGCTGGCAGGCGCTTTACGTACCTTCTGTTTACCCTGCGCTGCGACGAAAATCAGGCAGCCCAGCAGCACAACAAGCGCGCACAGAAGCGTGTTGCGCAGCAACTTCATTTTGTAGTGATTTTTCTTCAAATTTTCACTAAATTAAAGCCAAAAATTACAGTAGAACTTTTTTGTGGTGGCGCTGCATGCAGCTGATTGTGAATGACAAATAGTGGCGTTGCCAGACCATCGTCTTATTTTTGCTGTATTACCATTCACACACATTGCAAGTAGCGATGGTCCGCGTATCGTATTTTCTGCGGGCCTTTGTTAAAATTCCGTGGCGCGCTCATCTCTAACATCAACTATTCGCGTTGGGGAGACGCGTTGGTTAATTGTTTTTTTAGTTGTCTTTTTTTTAATTTATCTTAAGCAATAATTTATTTAACTGTGAAGTAAAAGCGCCGGCAGACATGAGCGATGTATTAAAGAGCTCACAGGAGCGTTCGCGTAAACGCAGGCTCTTGCTTGCCCAAACGGTGGGTGGGCGTAATTTTTCGGCATTTTTGTTGCTACAATTTTTAAATTGTTTAAATTTCAGCTCGGTTTGTCCAGCGTAGATGAACTGAAAAAGGTACTGGGCAATGCAGAAGATGTTGGTGGTAGCCGACAGCTCAACTCCACTGGACAACGGGACGAGGAAGATGGTGCCGGCGGCTCCTCGTCATCGAAGAAGACACCAAACGAGATTATTTATAGAGACTCGTCGACGTTTTTGAAGGGCACACAGTCTTCCAATCCGCACAATGATTACTGCCAGCATTTTGTGGACACCGGTCAGAGGCCACAGAATTTTATACGCGATGTTGGTCTGGCCGATCGCTTCGAGGAATATCCCAAGTTGCGTGAGCTCATCAAGCTAAAGGACAAACTAATCCAAGACACCGCTTCGCCGCCCATGTATCTGAAAGCCGATCTTAAAACATTGGATGTCAAAACCCTGGGCACTAAGTTCGATGTGATACTCATTGAGCCACCGCTGGAGGAATATGCCCGTGCAGCGCCCGCTGTGGCCACAGTGGGCGGAGCGCCGCGCGTCTTCTGGAATTGGGATGATATACTCAGTCAGTTAGCCGATAAGTTGTATAGCATCCTGATATTAATGTGTATTGATATGCTTTCAGATTTGGACATCGGCGAGATAGCCGAACATCGGTCGTTTGTCTTCCTTTGGTGTGGCTCGTCGGAGGGCTTGGACCAGGGTCGCAATTGCCTAAAGAAATGGGGCTTCCGTCGCTGCGAGGACATCTGCTGGATACGCACGAACATCAACAAGCCAGGCCATTCCAAGCAGGCCATACCAAAATCCGTTTTCCAGCGCACAAAGGAACACTGCCTGATGGGTATCAAAGGAACGGTGCGCCGTTCCAGCGATGGCGATTTCATACACGCCAATGTGGACATTGATTTGATTATATCCGAGGAGGAGGAATTCGGTAGCTTTGAGAAGCCTATCGAAATCTTTCATATCATAGAACACTTTTGCCTGGGCCGTCGGCGGATGCACGTGTTTGGACGCGATTCCAGCATTCGACCGGGCTGGCTGACGGTCGGACCCGAGCTGACAAATTCCAATTTCAATGCCGAACAATATCAGACCTATTTCGCGGAGGCAACCGCCACCGGATGTACCAGCCGGATCGAAATGCTGCGGCCAAAGAGTCCTCCACCGAATAGCAAAGTGCTGCGCGGTCGTGGACGCGGCTTTCCTCGTGGTCGTGGCCGGCCCAGATAGTGGGCACACATGCATGTTTTTATAATTTTTAAGTGCGATAAATGTTCACTGGTTGATGCGTGCTAGCAAATAGCACACAATTATTCAATTATTCTTGGACATGTAATGTACTCTTAACTGCAGGATTTATCTTAAGTTTAGGGCACAATTTATACGTATGTCATTGTACACTTTGTAATGCTAGGCCTAAAGCTATAATAAAACAAAAGTCTAATGCTGCAAACTAGGATGTTTGTTCAGATGCCGCATGTAAACATCGAGCTCATCCTCGTCATCGCTGGAATTGTTTCGTGCAGGCGCAATGTTTTCTGCTTCATCATCATCGCTAGATTCGAAGTAGGCATCCTCTTCATCGCGTTCGATTTGCTTTAGGTCATCAAGCTGCGCGTTATCGTCCACAGCTGTGTAATCAAAATCCTGATCCTGCCCACTTAAAAAGCGTTCCTTCATCAAGCCCATAAACTCATTGCGCAGCAGCTCTCTTTCACCGGGATTGTAATACTCCGCTGTGGATATTCTGCTCACATTGACTGTCGCTGGCCCAGCTGTGATGCGACTCGTCGAACAGGCCACCGGTTCATCATCATCAAACCCGCCCCATTGCTTGCGACATGCATCAGGCACTTCACAATCTGCGCTTGCAGCCGGAAGAAGTGCCGGCACTGGCTGCGGTTGCCCCTCTGTGCTGGTCTCCACCTGCTGCAGCAGTTCGTCACGCTGCTTCTTCTCAAGCGTGTGCATCAAAATGCCCGAGAAGCTGGTGTTGCGTACATCGTAGCTGTCACGCTGCTTTTTCTCTGCCTCCGTCAGGTATTGTCCGACCAGCTCCTGGTACAGCTCAGGGGCCCGCTGCATCATTTCGTGCTCACTGAAGTATTCGCCCTTCTGTAGCAGCTGCTGCATGGCTTGATAGCGTCTGTTCTTGACGCACACCGAGCGTGTTTCGAGCTTACGCTTAAAATCTTCCAGCAGCAGACAAATCTCCTCCAAATTCTCGTCGGGCTTGGTGGGCTCTTGAAGCCCCAATGACTGAACATCCTCTAGTTGTTGCTCGGTAAGATAGCCGCCGAAACGTATTAAAAAGTTCTCGCGATTTTTGTAAAACGCATCCTGCGCAATTTGCTGCTTTTCAATGAGATTTAATTCGGGATCATCGATTTGCTGTGATTTAAAGATGATGTTGTTATTATCGGCGAGGGCTTTGAATATGTCAACAAGTTGTGTAGGTAATTCGGCTGCTTGTGAGCTGCTTTCTTCACTTGCGGTTTCAGTTTGCGTCATTTTAGGAAATTAAATATTTGTAAACAAATGCTTCTTTTTGTAAGCACGCCATTCGCTGCGAATAGCAAACGTTTATTATTCAATATCGAAATCGATAAAAACCCGTTGCTGAGCTTAATGCTCTTATTAGTGTTGAGCATCGTAATTCAAGTTAGGGAGTTGGTTAAGTTATTTTATTTGTCCCACTCAACAAATAAAGTATATGGATAATATGATTATTTTAAATCCTCATAATACATTATATATTTATATAAGAATTTTAATATATATAATTTTATTGTTTTTTTTGTTATTGGTGTAACTACGTGCAAAGAACTATATTCGTTCAGTTAAGTTACTAGTTCATTTAAACTTGCTCAGAACGATTTGATACAGCTCTATGTGATCTCTTCTGATGTCTTTTGCTTTTTAGTGTCTTCTCTAGCGTCAGCTGTTCTTAATTATAAACAAGAGCGGCGCCAGCTAATCGGTATCGCGCAATTGGCACAATAAAGGGTTTCACACCATAGTATTTGATTATCACTGCTTGCGGCCGAACCCCGCGCGCGTTTGCATTGTGTGGCAAATGATGACTAACAAGCTGAACTGCGTGAAAAAAAGAAAAAGTCCCGTACTCAATTTCGTTTGCGCACGCTAAAATTGAAAAGTGGAACCACAATGTCGGACATCGATTGGAATTTCGCATGGAACTGGACCCACTTCTGTCCAACGGGCCTAAAGCCGTTTGCAAACGACACAAACGATCTGTTGCCCTGCTTCCAGAAAACACTGCTCCAACTGCCCGTCTATACGGTTTTCGCAGCCATATCCGCCTTCAATTTCGGCGATCAAACGCAGCAAATAACACGCAATGCATTGCAATTGCAATTACTATCACTGCGTACGGTGTTCAGCATTATTTTGGCACTGTTGCCCGTATCCAAGATATTCGTATTTCATCGTGCGGGCATCGATTTGTACGCCGTTGATGTGCTTGTCGTCAGTGCCGAGTGCATCATGTGGGTAGTCCACTGTGGTAAGCAATAGAAAAGATAATTGTGGTCCAGTTGATTCATGCTGTTCTCGTTTTTAGGCTACCTGCTGACGGCGCGTCACTACGGCACGCTCAGCCATCGCGGTGGCCTGCTAATGAATGTCTTCTGGCTTGCGGTCGTGGTGCTCGACGGTGTTTGGCTGCGCACTAGTCGCCACTTTGAGTGGTGGCCCTGGAGCCTGGCCACGTTATTGTGTGATCTCTGCTATGCCGCCACGATGGTGCCTAAGGGTCAGTCGGTTTTGTCTGCAACAACTGCCTTGAACAGAGATCGCGAGCAGGAGGCGCTGCTGTCCAATCGTTATACCTACTTTCAGTTTGATCTCAATGAATCGCTGCTGGGCCATGCTCAGGACGAGGCAAGCTGGCTATCGCGCTTTGTCTTCCACTGGGTGAAGCCGCTCATTGGCAAAGGTGTCGCCGGCAAACTGCGTCGCATCGAGGATCTCTTTGATTTGCCAGACGCTCTGAACATTTCCCAACTCAGCGAGCGACTGCATCTGGCGCTCTCGCAATCGAAGAGCGTGTTCCGTGCACTGCACAAGTGTTTTGGCTTTGAGTTCTACTTGATTGGACTGCTGCGCCTGGTGGCGGACTTATCCAGTTTCGCCGGACCGATGCTGCTGGGCAGCCTGCTGAGCCAGCAGGACAAGCCGGATGGAGAAAGCCAAACAAGCAACAAAGCCTATTACTATGCGCTCGGCCTGTTTGGCAGCACTTTGTTGTCCGCGCTGTGCGGCTGTCACTTTGACTGGCGCATGGCCATGGTCAGCATGAAGATGCGCGTGGGCGTCGTCAGTGGCATCTATCGCAAGGCGCTGGAGGCGCGCGGCGTACGTGAATCGCGACCGGATATGCTAAATCTGATGTCCACCGACGCAGATCGCATCGTTAACTCGTGCATCAGTTTCCACTTCTTCTGGAGCATACCCTTTAAGCTGTTCACCACACTGTACCTGCTCTATCTGCAGCTGGGCGTGGCCTTTTTGGCGGGCGTCGTCTTTGCTGCCTTGCTGATACCCATCAATCGCTGGCTGGCCAAGCGCATTGGACTCTATTCTACGGGCCTGATGACCGCCAAGGATGCGCGTCTGTCGGCCACCACGGAGACCATGGAGGGCGCCAAGCAGATCAAGACCAACGCCTGGGAACCAATCTTTATTACCAAAATACGCGCTCTGCGCGCTGTGGAGATTAAGTTTCTGTCTAAGCGCAAGTATTTGGATGCCATGTGCGTCTATTTCTGGGCAACGACACCAGTGCTCATGTGCCTGCTCACCTTTGGCCTGTCCGTGCTGCTGGGCAATCCGCTGGTTGCCTCCACGACGTACACCAGCGTTGCCCTGCTCTACATGCTGATCGGACCACTGAATGCGTTTCCCTGGGTGCTCAATGGACTGATCGAGGCGTGGGTGTCGCTGCGACGTGTGCAGCAGCTGATGGATGTGCCCAATTTGGATTACTCCACCTACTACAATCCTATTATGCGCGGCAGTGGCAATCGTGATGCCACGCCCACTGTGCTACAGATAAAAAGCGCCCACTTTGTGCACGACGCCGAGCGGAACGAGATGAATGAAAGCGAACCAACTGTGGCCCAGTTCCGACTGAGCGACATCAATGTGGACATCAAGGCGGGCCAGCTAATCTGCATCGAGGGACCTGTGGGCGGCGGCAAGAGCAGCTTTCTCACGGCCATCATAGCCGGCCTGCAGTGCCTCGATGGCCAGGTGTGCGTTCAAGATCAAACCAACGGCTTTGGCTATGTGCCACAGTCGCCGTGGCTGCAGCGCGCCACCATTCGCGACAACATCGTGTGGGGCAGCAACTTTGACGAGCAGTGGTACAAGACGGTGCTGCATGCCTGCGCCCTGAACGAGGACATACGCACGCTGGGCGGTGACCTAATCGGAGTCGGCGAGAACGGACGCACGCTGTCCGGAGGGCAACGTGCACGGGTCGCCTTGGCGCGTGCCGTCTACCAGGACAAGAAGGGTGAGTTCATCTAATGGCAGTAGTTAATAATAAGGTTTGATACCAGCAGAAACCACATAAAACAGATATGTAAATTAATTTATTGTTAATCGCCATTCGGTGCTGAGTCAGTTTCTTTGTGTGCCCATTTGTCTGTCTGTTTTAAAGAAAATGCAGTTGGTATTTAAAATGTTGATTCTTTTATATGATATGGTCATATATCATATCATTTAAAGTCTTTGTTCACTTACCACAGATTATAAAATATTGAAAAGTTTAGATTATATTAGACTATAAAGATAGGCTGTACTTTTTTTTGGTAGGTAAGCTGATAATACATTTCGTATTTATTTTTCTTAATCGTGTGTGTCTTAGTCAAAGTTAAATAACAGTATATTAAAATTTCATTCACTCTCATTTATAGTTTATGTGCTAGATGATGTGCTCTCCGCACTGGACGCACACGTGGCCAACCACATCATACGCCACTGTCTGCTGGGCCTGCTCAAGCAGAAGACGCGCATTGTAGTTACGCGGAGCACACAGTTGTTCTTCCATGCCAATCAGATTCTGCATATGGAAGATGGACAACTGCGGCCCAGCGACTACATGACCGAGAGCATTGATCTGAGTCTGGAGGAGGAGACGGCAGGTGAATCGAAAGAGTTGCGACGCTGCTCCGTGGAGCTGCCCAATGCGGCTGACGAGGATAAGCGCAGCGTGGACAGTCTGCTGCTGGAGGAGTCGCGCGAATACGGCCATCTGGCGGGCAATGTGTTCACTTGCTATTGGCGTGCCGTCACCACACCGCTGGCCCTGACCGTGCTGCTGTCCGTGGTGCTCATGCAGCTGACACGCAATCTGAGCGACACCTGGCTGGCGAACTGGGTAACCGAAACGACGCTCGATGGGCATACGAATGACACAACGCTGGAGCACCAGCTCATACGACCCGGCCTGTCGGCAACTGAGAGTGCGGCAGCGCACACCACTGGCTACTATTTGGGCATCTTTGCGGGCCTTGCCCTCACCAACTCCTTGGTGACACTTGTCCGTGCCTTTCTCTTCGCCTATGCCGGCGTCAAGGCGGCAATCTTTATGCACGAGCAGCTGCTCAAGCGCGTTATGTTTGTAAGTTTTATCTTAGATTACTTAGGGTAACCTTACGAGTTTGTTAATGCCTTGTTTTTACTTGCAGGCCAAGTTCAATTTCTTTGACGTAACCTCGGTGGGTCGTATACTCAATCGCTTTTCCTCGGACACAGACACGGTGGACGATTCGCTGCCGTTTATAATGAACATTCTGCTGGCTCAGCTGGCTGGCTTGGTGGGCGGCTTGTGCGTCAGCCTGTACGCCATGCCCTGGCTGGTGCTGGTCGTCATACCCATGGTGCCCATCTACCTGAATCTGCAGCAACGCTATCGCCATGCCTCGCGCGATATAAAGCGATTGTCGAGCAATGCGATGTCGCCGCTGTACACTCAGTTCACGGAGACGCTGCAGGGCCTGGCCACGATACGCAGCATGCGTGCGAGTGGGCGTTTCCAGCGCGATTTCCAGGACAAGCTGGAGGAGAGCACCAAGGCGCAATTGTCCGCGGCGGCGGCTCAACAGTGGCTCGCGCTGCGGCTTCAACTGCTGGGTGCTGTGCTAGTGGGCGGCGCCGGCTTGTTGACGGCCATAACGGCATCGCATACCACAAATCCCGGTCTGGTGGGCTTATGCATATCGTATACCCTGTCCATAACCGGCCAGTTGGGTGATCTGTTGCACGCCGTCGCCGACACAGAGCAGAAGCTGGTCGCCGTCGAGCGTGTGGATCAGTATTTGCAGCTGGAGCCCGAACAGAATGCCGAAGGTAGTGCAGATCCGCCCTTTGGCTGGCCCACCCAGGGTGTCCTGAGCTTTAAGAACGTACAGCTCAGCTACAGGGAACATCTGGCGCCGGCACTACACGGCATCAGCTTCGAGACAGAAGCCTTCGAACGCATCGGCATCGTGGGACGCACCGGTGCTGGTAAGAGCTCTGTGCTGGCCGCCATGCTGCGCGTTGCCCCGCTTAGCCAGGGCGAGATTTGCATTGACCAGATGAATCTAAAGACTTTGGCGTTGAGTGTGCTGCGCGAACGCATTGGCGTCATCACACAGGAGCCTTTTCTCTACGAAGGTAGGCAGATAATGTGTAAACGTCGGGAGTGCTTTCTAACTCATTGTTGCTTTGCAGGCACCGTGCGAGAGAATCTGGATCCTAGTCACAAATACTATGATTCCGAGATTTGGCATGCCATCAAGAACTCGGCGGCAGCCACGCTGCTCGTGCAGCAACTGGGCGGCCTGGACGGGCGTATCGACCGGGCCGGCAACAACTTGTCGGCCGGACAACGGCAGCTGCTTTGCCTGGCACGGGCGCTGCTCAAAAACGCCAAAGTCGTTTGCGTGGACGAGGGCACCTCATCCCTTGATGACGAGTCGGATTTGTGCATGCAGCAGGCGCTGCGCAATGCCTTTAAGAGCTGCACCCTGATTTTTATAGCGCATCGATTGCGTGGCCTTCAGGCCATGGATCGCATTATTGTGCTGGACGATGGGCGCATCCTTGAGCAGGGCAAGCCGCAGGAGTTGGCTGCAGATGCCAACTCCATGTTTCATGGCATGCTGCAGGCGCAGGACATTAGCGTGAACGACTTTGCTAAAATCAACTAACTGTAAATATGTAGAGAAAAAGATTTGTGTTTTGCATCTGTGTATTTATTGTTTCCATAATTCTATAATTTAATGTATATTTAGTTTTTACATTTATACCAAATATAATACATGATTTTATGCGACAGAACAGTAACAAACTGTTACTGTTGTTAAACTGTTTAATAGAATGCATTAAAATGTGGACTCTATATAATTAGATATGTACGTGTATACTAAATTTCATAATTGCAATATGGTTAAAGTTAAAACTTGCCCAATTCACAACTTACAACTTTATAATTGTAATCAGGCAAGGTTCAAAATTACTTTTAAATATTCTTAAAATCATATCTTAGCCATTTTCAAAATCACAATCAACTTTTTTCGGATTTTTTCTTATACTTTTTTCTATAAAATTGTGTGAGCGTTTTTAAACATATCGTTTGATTTTTTCTCATGAAACTTATAGCTTGCTTAACAAAATGTAGAAACAAAAAAATATAGTACTTAAATATATATCAATGAAAGTTAACTATAATCAAGTTGGACAACGATATAAATCCACACAAAACATTCAGCTGAGTTTTACATTGAAAAATTAATTTCTTCGATGAAATGATGTGACTTGAATTAATTATTCTAGAAGAAGTATTGCCAATTAGCAAGCTAGTTATATAACTTTAAGCTTGCTCAATAATTAAAAAAAAAAGCAAACTAAAACCAATTTGCAATTTGGTATATGCAAAACAATATTGTGGTTATAAATAAGCGGTGTGTTAATTAACTAACTAACTAGTTAAAAAGCTTCTCGCCAGGTTGACCCGTAATGTGCTGGAACTGCTGGGGATTATACGGCGGCTTGGCCAGCATCTCGTTGATGGAGCGTTCATAGAGAGCTGTATAAAGACGCAAATCCATGTTTGTATGATCCTGTCGAAATGGGTTAAAAGCACATTAATATATGGAATATAAAAGTCAGCTTCTTTGAAATAAGGATGAAGGGTAAGTTATCTTTAGGTTATAAAAAAACAGATTTAAATACTCTTGCAGATAAAGTTTTAGCCAAAATACATAGTTGCCCTTTATAAAAATTTTTTATGATTATCTTAAGATATATTTTAGACAGCTACGTTTTTTTTTAAATGAACTCAATCTTTGATTGCCAAAATTAATATTCTGCAAGCGTATGAAAGTACATAGATAGTTATAGAAAATGAATGGAAGTTAGTAAGTTAGATTCTGGTTAAGGCATATTAGTTGTGATTTAAATATATGAGATTAGTGCACAATGAGACCAGTGATTGATTAGTACATTAGTCCATATTAAGGCAAAACTCATACCAATCCCTTGACATGTTTATGCAGTCCGGCAGCTAAAAACTCAGCAAAATATAAGAGTAGCATTGGGTGTGTGTGTGTAGCATGTAGTTCATGTTTGTGTGTCCAAGCAATACCTTCAGATCGTTGCGCACCAAATATATGATGCGTCTCATGTCGTGTATGGCCTGGTAGATATGCTGATACGTGGCGCTCTCGCACTTCAGGATTATCGCACGCACGTCAATGAACTCGTTCTGGCAGCGCTCAAAAAAATACGGGTACTACAAAAATTAAATAATATAAAATTAAATATATATTTATATATATACATTATGTGGGGGGAAAACCATTAACTTACATAGTTGCGTGTAAATTGCTTTTGGAAGAATCGATCGATGTGCTGCAGCTGCATTATCCGGTTGCTCATCTCGTACAGCTTGCGCGCTATCTCGCGACCTACAAGGCTCAGCGGCATAGTGTAGGGTTTGCCATCGTTATGACGGCACTGGATCGTCGGCTTCAGCTTGGGGTTCTGACACTTAAGCGCCGCCCTGAACTGCTCGAACGGCTGCTGTGTCTGCTGTTGTGCGTGCTGCTTGGCATTCTGGTTGGCCAACGATTGCGAATTGCTCTTCCAAATGTTGGCCAAACTTTGCGCCGATAGCGCTGACAGCGTTGGCGTGGTCTGTAGCGGCGGGGTTGCTGTTTGTTCCTGGGTATTAACATCCTTCTTAAGCGGCGTATAGGTGCCAGTCTTCAGATACGTTCCGTTGGCATTCACACAGCGCTGCGCCTCCTCCGAATCCTGGATCATGGTGTACAAATAGTTCATATCGACGCTGTACTTTGACTGGGTGTCTTGGATTGTCGGCTCAGCGAGCTGTTGGGGATCACTGTAACTATTTTCCAGATTGCTTTCAAGATTGCTGGTGCTCTTCATGCTGTTGTAGGGTGTGCTGTGGCCGCTGGGACCACGGCCAATGTCATGGACCAGATGCACTGAAGGTACTGGCACTGGTAAGGGTAAATCGATGCCATTTAGCGTTTTATTGCTTGAATTTGAATCGCTACTGTTGCCGTTGCTGCTCCAGTTGTTGTTGCTGTTGTTGATGTTGGTACTGCTGTTGTTGTTGCAATTGTTGCTGATGTCCAGCTTGCAGAAGCTGTTCTTTTGCTTCTGCAGCATGGTGTCCAGATTGACAAACGACTTGATGATCATCTCGACGAGCGTCAGCGTGGTTATCTGCCAGCCATCGAAGGCGGCCATAAAGCCAGCCGGCAGCTCATCCTTGATCTTATTAAGGCCATCGGGCGTATTGTACACGTAACCTTTGAGTATCACCCAAGAATTTACAATGCGTGTAAAGACAAAAATAAAGTCCTTGACCGCCCAGGCGATGCCCTGCGAATTTATGTTGGGCAGCACACCGTCCGGACGCAACAGATCCTGTTTGAGCCTTGCACACAGCGTGTCCATCTTCTTAAAACAGGGACGCTGACGATGCGCATTTGCCAGCCGTTCGGCAATGTCGCTGCCTTTGAGTGAAATGCGTGTTATGTCCTGGAGACGATGTATGGGCAGGGTAACTTCCGAGTTGCGACGATCGCCCTGCTGTTTACACGGGAACACGTAGGTTTCGAATGGGTTTCTACTGTTTGATGGCTCCTTACTACTAAAATGAACAAAGAGAAGACTGAAAGCTGAGGAAAGTCTTGGGAATAAGTCAACTATGTTTACTACTGATAGATCAATCACATTTCTTTTGCCCGCCTACCCCCTCCCCTAACGCATCAAAAAGGACCCCACCGCCTCGAGCTGGCCGCTTAATCAGCTGCACTCACCTGTTGCTCGGGATATTCTGATATTTGTACTTTGTGATTGGGGGCGCGTCGCCAATGTGATCTGTTTGGGTGGCCGCATCGCAGCTGCGCTTGACGGACGTGCGGGTCTGGCAGCCGTTATCCTTGGTGTGATGGTGTTGACGGGGCGTGTGCGTCTGATGATATTGGGGCATATACATGCCGCCCACATTGGCCGATGCCGTCGACTGTTGCATGTACATTTGCCCGTACGTGTTCATTGAAGCTGCAACGTTCGAGGCGACGCTGCATGAATAGAAACGCAGCCCAAATCCGTTACCGTGCACTTACCTGAGCTGGTTGCATAATACTGGACGCCAGGCATGGACATATACGTGAAGCGGCCGTGCATCGAAGGATGTGGCGGCGGCGGTGCAGGCACTGAATTGCCACCCATAAACGGTCCCCGGCCGGTTTGTATAAAAACGGGTGGACGCATCGGCATCGGAGGCGCGCTGACCGACCAGGAGCTCTGCGAGACATGCTCCTGCACGTAGACATCGGTGACGGCCATGCGAGTGCGATCCACATAGGTGTGCTGCTGGTACATCGACTGCTGGCATAACGACTCCATGGCCATAGGAGGCATTTGAAACACAGGTCCATTGTAGCCGCTATTCATGGTGCCGTTCACTAAGCAACACACTTAAAAAAAAGACTGCGGCCCTGATTTGCAGATATTAAAAAAATTCAAATTTTTTAGGTTAGTTTTTTGCCAGATGTTTTCACTAGCTTTATTTCAAGACTTTACTTTGTCAACTTGGCAAGCAGCTGCAGGCACTTGTCACTTTCTATTCCTTATGCAGCACACGTTTAAAGCAATGTCATAAACTAATTGTAATATTGTATATTTATAAAAGCAAAGCTCACCAGCAAGTCAAGCCGAACGAAACTTGTGCAACGGGCAACAACATAAGCAGCAACGACACGAAAGCGACGGCGCAACGTTCATATTCGCGATAGGCAGGATATTAGCAAAAATCGGACGAGGCACAATTTATTAATTACCAATCGATAGGGTCAATTATTTCTTTAGGAATTCACTTCTTTATTTTGGCAAATCTATACAATTTCTACACCAATTTAAAATACGATGTATTTGTCAAAGATTTGATCATTTTAATAAATAATTCGTCAAGATAAATGTCAGACAACAAACTTCGTCGTGTTACACGCACGAACGTGATGTAACGACTTTCTGCATACTCAAATATAATAACTGAAATGTGTACTTTGTGTGCATTGTCGGAGCTTTATATTTTATTTTAGGGAACAGTACAATTAAATCAAGCAAACAATTGCCATTATCATTCCGCAAAACCCAGTATTGTTTATGTCATTTTTTAACTTGTTAATTGCCGCAATATAGCGCAGTTGATTCATTTTTAAAATTAGTTTGGCAAATTATTGTGCGCAATTATCGATAGTTCTTTGCCATTGTGAATGTTATATGAATCGATGTAGCATATGACTCTACAGCTGACCAGCAAAATATATATGTTTATGTTCTAATCTCTGTAAGGTAGATAAAAGTTTTATTTTTAAAACAACCATTGTACCTTAGTAAAATGCATTTCCTTGACTAACGAAAGGCCTACACTCGCATTTGATTTTTGTTTATTTTAACAGAATGCTGTTAATAACAACACCGCAAATGTTAAATGTTATCGCTGATGTTAAGCCAGCTGAAAGAAGAAGAAGAAGAAGAGCTTGCTTTATCTGGAAAACAAAAATAATCACATCAAAAATTATTAAAAATGACAGAAGAAAGTAATTTTGCTGAGCAAATTGTAAATGATAAAAATAAAACAAATGTGCGCTGTCAATTTTGCAACAGTCTGATGCTAAAAGCAAAGGAGGGCAGCTACTGTGTACAAGAAGTAAGCGACGCCTCCAATAAACGGACAGTGACTAACTCTTTGCCAATAATAAAACGAAAATCCCTTATCCAGATAGACGTGCCGGTGATGATGCAGAAGAAAGAGAGCAAGCCCGATACGCTTAACACGGAGACGCTGCGTAATTTCTGGATGGTCGAGGATATGATGTCATTCGAAAACATTGGCTTCTCGCACACCGTCAATGGCCTCAAGTTTCTGGTCTGCGCCGACTGCGAACGTGGCCCTGTTGGGTACCACGAGTTGGCCAACAAACGCTGCTACTTAGCGCTGAAGCGTGTGCTGCATGCGGACGCATAGGCATTAAGGTGAAGCATTTGATTTAGTGGATGGTTCGATTTTAGCTAAGCCATGCACTGCCAACGCCTCAAATTAGGGTAGCCTAATGTCAAAACATTCTGTTCACAAAGCCAAAGAATGTAATAGATATGTCTTGCTGTCCGTTTGTCGGCTTAGATGAAAAATGTATCTTAAACTTTGAATATATATACGTATATATGCTGGTCAGTTAAACTGTTACGATTCTTTGAATATGCCCAACGATGGGCAGCTTAGTTAAAAATATTTATAATTTAAGGCTTACCAATAATCTAGCCAAAAATATGCTTTGTTTATTTCCATAACTACCTACACCCCTTCTGATTTTAGCTACGAATAGTGAACAGAGTATTGGGCAGTCGGTTGCATCCGACTGCAACAGACAACAGATCTTGTAATTGTAAACTATAAACTCTTTTTACGCTAAGAGTAAAGGAACTTGTATTTAATTTAATGATTTAAGATTATTTCCAGGGCTATATTATTTTTATATATTTCGCTTATAACACTAGAAAAAATTAAAAACAATGTTGTTTTTATTAATATTTATTGTTTTTCGTTTAAACATTTTAAAATTTTATTGCATTATAAATATTGCATTTAAGAGGAGTTCCTTAACTAAAAACTTGTCACTATAAACTTGTTGTCTTGCGAATATGGCTTACAATTTGAACTAAAATTTGTGGTTTTGGTAACTACAACGATCTCATTCGTGTTTAATTCTACGGCGTATGGACATAGCTTTGCCTCCGATTCTGCTGACTTCCCTTTGTAGCACTCTGCTTCTTCTTCGTCAATGCGTTAGATGGTTTGATGCACAAAGGTTTTATCTTTTTGTTTGGCAGTTGGTTACGAGTGTTTTTTTTTTAATCGGGTGCAATTTTTTGGGGGAGCGTGGTTTTCTACCATCGCCTGACCTCGTGGCTGTGTCCTCAAAGCGGGCTTAACTTAGTCTAGAAGATTTTTGTGAGCGAAAACTGGCGGCAAATTTTTTTAAGGGGGTTGTGTCATTTAAACTTCATTATTTCAATTAGACTAGGCAATTTTTATATATTTATGCAATTGTTTAGCACTCTTGGCTGTTTGTTAGATACTCTTTGTTTAGCTCTGTCTTTTTGTTTCTTTAGAAAATCTTTTTTATGAAAATAAAAAAGGATAACTCAGACAAAAAGTGTTAACATTTATTTTATATGTAGGTACTACTAAGTTTTGTTTAAATTTGTCTTTTCTTTGTTTTAAATATTTATAGCCTTAGTTACAACAATTTTAAATATATTTATTTAATCCATTTTATAGGGGGGCTTTGAATACTTTTTTATTAACTGCGGTAGGTTTTTAGTTTTATTTAATTTCATTATTTTGTTTTGTTTATGTTTTTTAATACTTTAGTTTCAAAAAATGTTTTATTTTTAATATGATTTTATTGGCCAATTGTTGCGTCGCTTTAAATTTTATAAATTTCCTTTTTTATATACAATCAAAGAGTGTTCAAATACTTTTTATTTTTTCATAAAGCTTTTGCCATAGGACATTTTAATAATTAAAATTTAAGCAATTGCTGGAACTGAGCTGCAAAAAAGTTAGAATTAAATGGTGTTTTAATTTACGGAAAATTATGCTCACCTGAGACTGCAGCAACTTGAGTTTTAAGTGTTTTTCGTTTGTTTGGGATGAAAATCTGATGAGACGGTTGGGAAATGCACGGATAAACAAAGAAAAACAAACATTGTTTTGTGCGAATTGTTGGACAAAGAATAGCGTAAATAATATAAAAAGAACAACAACTGAAGCGGCGCCCAACCCGAGCGGTTGGCCCTTAACGTTGCAGCCACTGGCAGGCGCCCAACAGGACACCCACGGCGGCCAGCAGGCCCAATCCGGTGACACCGCTCAGCGCAGCGGCGCCATTGCAAGTGTCAGTATCACAGGAGCAGACCACCTGTCGGCCACCGAAGCCGGCACGCTGATAACAATAGTTGGTCGACGTTTGGTTCTGGAAGCCGCAGGTGCGTATCACACGGCTATCTGGCGGCACTGCAAGCAAAATAAATGTATTTAAGGTAATCTCTGGTGTCGAATGTTGCTTGTGGCCGCAGCTACTCACGGCTATTGACGGAGAACTCAATGATCTGCGTGATCTTGCGACAGTAGGTGGGTATGCCCTTGCCGCGCGTCGAGTAGTCCTCCTGGCAGTCCTTTAGCAAATTATCTGGCGGTATGTCCAGCGCACAGTTAGCGTCTTTATGGCTGTTGCACACAAAACACTTGATGGCAACGCCTGCAAAAGGAAAGGAGTATTGTTATCATTAGTGTTGTCTTTTATAAATCCCTATTAAATAACACATCTTGCGCTGACTTCAAAGTCAGTCAAATCAGGATCACAAACTAAACTACATTGATAGGAATTGCGAATCTAGACAAATTTTCTTAAGGTAACAATACTTTATTTAATTGAGCAGCATTTATTTAAAAATATGTATAAAATATTCTCAAGTTGGGCCACTCGCCCACGCTTAACCTTAATTGCTTAACAAAAAAACGAAAAACAAGTGTAAACAAACAGAAAGACGCTGAAATTGAGATTTGAGACTAAATTGAATTTAAGGTCGTGCACAACACGAGATTCGCATTAGCTCATTTTGTATAGCGATAAAGACTTCCATCTTATTTCATATTATGCAATTGCAGTGCGCTTTTGCCGCCCACTGTGCCAAAAATGGCACATTGCATGCCCAACTGAAACCAGAGGACGCCAGCGACGCCTCCATTAGTGTCTGCCCGTTTCGGACTCTTGAGAGCTAGTCGCTAATTAGCGACAAAGCTGCGTCAGCTTCAGCAGCTCGTGGCTAATGGACTTCAATAACTCGTCGCTAGTTGTGGCATATTTTGTAGTCTCCCCCCAAATGGAGGTTGCATAAGTCAGACAAAAGTGCTGCAAGGCATTGTGTTCTTTTTTTTCTCCATCTAAGTGTTCCAGCGAACAATGCGCAAAATGTAAGACAATGTACTCCAGACACACCCCAACTATGACAATGGTTTCTCAGTTACACTTTGGTGTAGTTAACACATTTAGCTAGTTTAATATATATGTATTTAAAATAATTTAAATATAGTCCAGATCTGAAGTCCTATCCTAACATAATGCATATCTGCAACTGCTTTTAAAGACCTTATCTATAAAATAATGATAGACTAGTAGCTTCCCTAGTATGTGTAAGTTCGTGCTACAAGCAAACTGGCGCATTATTAATTCTCATTTAATTCTGAGCACAAAGCATTCTAAATATGCCCACTGTGCAACTTCTAGGGTCAATCCATCCCCTAGCGATTTTATGGCTTAATATTTATTGATTTGAGTCTTTTAATAGGAATAAGTAATGACTGGAAAGCAGTTAAAATTCCATTGTGCAATATAACATAATTTTTCCCTAGGCTTTTCTTTTATATAAACGCTCAGCTATACAATTAAAAATCATTTTAACAGTTGATTGTGGCCAATAAATAGCAAGAAATTGCTTTGATTGTTTTTGCTGTAAATTGATAGAGATATAAATATGTATATTAACATATATACACATATTCCTTTGCTTACTCAATAATATAATGGATTTTTGGTTTTTTTTTTATTTTTATATAAGTCCGACGATTTGACGCCTGTTGGGGGTTTGTCGAGGGGGAGGCTGGGGATGGGGCTGGTGTCTTGTTGCAATTGAACCCAGGCCCGCTAACCGAGTGACTGGCAGGGCATATGAAGCGCCTGAGTGCGCATGTCCTGCGTTTCCATACACATACACACACGCACACCATTCACCCAGTTAAGCGCAGGAAGGAAAAGACACATTGAGATGAGCTGGGTTAGATTTCTCATTGGATATGTGCCAAAGCGTAAAATGTGATAATGAGCTAAAGATAAACAAGATATCAACCGTAGTTGTCGCAGGTACCACAGTGAAAGTTCAACTAGCTAACCTTGGGTGGATAAAATGATTAAACGGAAGTTATTTAATCGTTTTACTTTTCCAACTTTTCAAACGCCCTTTTGACCGAACATAAGCATTTTTCTGTGTAGAAAGAAGATGAAACTATATATACATATTGATAATAGAGTAAACAAAATCTGCCTCAGAGGTCAGTTTATTCTAAACTAGACAACTAAAAAGCTGAACGCTTAAGCGAACTTTTACCGTAGCTGCAATGTGAGCCAAGTCAGAAATTTATATCCCAACTGGGAAAAATGGCTGTACATGAGAAACTGCAATTGTCAGGCTGCCAGCTGGGTTAACTATGCTCCAGAAGATGGACAAAAAGGCGCCATTGCGACCGGCTCCCAAGGCGGCGTCAAGGCGTCTCACACTCTCTCTTTCTCCTCACATACACACACACTCTCTCTATTCGGTCACTCTCTCTCTCTCTCTCTCTCTCTCTCTCTCGCCTGTTACTCAGAGTCTCAGAGTCGAGCCTTTGTGCAACACCCTCCGCCCACTCCGACTTCCACTTCTGTCAAGCTACTCTCGTACCACCGTACGCATTATGTAATCGTAAAACCGTACAGGCAAATTTCCGTTTCTATTCTTTTTTGTGTTTCAAATGGAATTTGTGTGGGGTCTGTGTGTGTGCTTGTTTTTAGTTTATATTTGCTTTACCTTGCTGCACGGCAATTGCCAAAATGAGCGCGCTAATCACATAGATGTACTGCATTTTTAATTCAATTTAGTTTAGCGATTGTAAACTTGTTTAAACTATTTATTTTTGTTGTTGAACTTTAGCAAGTGTTTGCTTGATATAGGTTTTTTTTCTTTCTTATTGAATGGAATTTTCGGTATGCAGCGCACTTAAGAGATTGTTATCTGTTGTGTGTGTGTTTTTTTTTGGTTCCCTTTTTTTTGTATGTTTTTTTTTTTTTGTCCAGCACTCTTTGCAAGCGAAAACGGCGCACGGCGACAGAACGAGAACGTCACAACGACAACAAGCGACTGGAACTGAAGACGCAGCTTGCACGAGAAATGTGGCACGAATGAGCAGATGAGCACTCGGTCAGATAGCCACAGGCCACAGTCGCAATCGCAGTCGCAGTCGCAGTCACAACCTCAGTCACGACCACAGTCGCCGTCGCAGTCGCAGTCGCAGCCCAGCCCGGCAAGCTTTCGTTGTGAGCTTTTGAGAGCGTCCTTGCGCTCTCACCAAGCACTCTCAGGGTGCTGCCAGACAGTAGAAAATAAAAACAATCAATTAATATATAAATAAAATATTTGCCTGAATTCCAATCAACAAATAAGCACTGTAAACAAATTTATTTTGGTTGTAATCAGCGCCATGACACAAAAGTTGAAGGCAATTAAGCATAAGATCGTTTTGGGTTCGATGCTATTCTTAACCCTGAATGCCACTAGAAGAGGCGTTGAGACATTTAGCAGTAAATCTAAGTGAATGTTTAAGTAGTTCCAGTACTCACTGGTGGCGCAAATTTGCCCAACATATTAATTAAGCTTAATCGTAAGTTTCCTTTGCCTATCAACTCACCAAGTCGCTCGAGTCGCTGTCCAATTGAGTTAAGTTACTTTTTCTTGTATATACTGTATAAATATATTTAATTTTTTATTTTCGCGATTGTGCGTCGCTTTTGTGCCTCAATCAGCGCAAAAATTGCAGAACTCTACCGTTTCTCGTTTTCAATTCCCGTCTCAAGCTCGATCCTAAGCCCAGACAGACAAACAAACCCACGCACAGATTAACTCACAGTGCCTTTGCCCTTTTGGGCAGCCATCTCGCTCGCACTCATAGGGCAGTCTGCCCAGCTCTGTCGCTCTTCAATTGATGTCATTACCACTTTCATTTAGCGTCGCTGCCTATAAATAGATGTGGCTGCTGTAGGGTTAAAGTACGCCTAATCAAAATGCCGACAAACAAATTGTTTCAATTTCACGCATTAAGCATACGCAGCGTACGCTTAAAGCTCCGAGCTTTTAAGCGGCGCCCTCGTTGTGTTCTGTTATTGACTAGAAAGCTTTGTGCAGGCAAATACTGGTACTTTTAAAATTGCCAAAACAGTTCCCATTATTTTCGGCAGCTCAATGAACCCAGTAATAAATCCCAAAACGTCTGTTCGTTGCTTTTGGGACATTTGTTATTGTTATTGTTATTGTTGCCTATTTAATGCAAAGCACCGTCTGCGGCGCCCGCACAACTTTTTTTTGCAATTAATCTTCAAAGTGTGGCGTCACGCAGGGGCGGGGGTTGGGGGGGGGGATTAGAAGCAGGGGGTGGCGACTGTGAGACGGGCGCGCAGACACTAAATCAAAACCAAACCGGTTTTAACAAACAATAATTCGTTTGATGCACACATACATACGGTACATACAATTGTGTGAGTGTGTGTGATCAGCTCCAGTTAACGTACACACACACACATATATCGCACTGTTGTTTGTCTTTCGTGGGGAATCTGAACGATCAGCTGTTTGAGCGCGACGCAGTTCAGGTTACAAAATGCTGACAAATTCAGAAATTTTTGTTAGAGATTTTGATTGAGCCAAATGGCATTCAGTTCTTAACGAGACGGTCAAGCAGCCAACCATAGAACTGCAATAGAACCAATCGCATAAATAAATATAAACAACAATTTCCTAGTGAGTGGCTCAAAAGGATTCAAATTTAATGTGTGTATAATTTAATTAAAGGAAATAAGCTCTACATTCGCTATAGGAGAAAGATTTTAATAATAAATATAATATACAAATTATAGTCCAATAGACTCATTTGAATTTAAGCAGTATAACTGACCACAAGACTTTTTTATTTATAAATTAAATTTGTGTATACAACCTTGAAGAATCCAAACTAAAAAAAACTCTTATCAGAAATTGCTCAGAAATTTCTCTACAAAGTTTGATCATATTGTGTATAATGAGTAGTCATTGTTAAAGTTTGTTTACCAAGTTATTCAAAAACAAAACTTTTGGTTTTTTTCCAACACGTCAACTCACAGACTTTGTTAACAACAAGAGACCCAAGTGGGAACCGCTTGAAACCAGCTTAAACCAACGACTGCCTTTGGCAATTATCAAATTTCCGCATTAACTTGGTCATTTAAACAAATCAGCGCAATAATTTCAATTAGCTTTGCAAAAATTGTGAGTTAATTACATTTCAGACATTTTGTGAAATACTCTTTATTATGAATTATTTAAATGAAGAAAGGTAAAAGATTCTCAAATCAATTAAATTTAAATATTTCTGTTTCCAATAACAATTAATTTAATAATTAAATATAAACATATACAGACAAAGCGCTGATGAATTGAAATGAAATTTGAAAATCGAAAACAAAATAAAATCCAAATGCCTTGAACACCGATTGATAAGCAGGCCCGGCTTTACTTTTGGCTGTGTTAGCCCTGATACTGGAAGTCTGGCCGCCTTCGCTGACTGGATGAAACCAAAGCGGTTGAGTTTTTGTGGCCGTATACCAGTTTTAACTAAACTGATAAGGAAACTGTTTAGTTGTGCGTTCGTCTATCAATGGTCAACCTAAATCGCTTATAAATCACAAAGGCAAACGGATGCAGCAACAACAACAACAAATTCAAATACAACAGCCAATAACATCACAACAAAACAACGTGTTCTTGGTTTTCAGCAATCATAAGAAAGTTAAAGTCATCTTGTAAATGACGCAATTAAATACCCTCAATATCATTAAATCTTTCGATAGAAGAAAAATTTATTAAAACTTAAAATTAAAATGATTAAATATTTTTTTTATATAGCTTTGACTCCAAGTAAGTTGAGTTAAATTAGAGAATCTATAATTTATATTTTATTCATAAAACGGATAGGTTTATTAGGGTCAAATATTTAATAATTTCTTCCAAATGCAAATACCTTTTGTGAGTGTATTAAGAACAGATCAAGTTTCGCACGTGCAGGCCATATAGAAACCGTTAAGAACTGCTCGTTTATGGGGCTAAAGAGCGCCAAGTGTTGGCTTCGATTGTGCGTTCAGAGTGTGTTTTCAATACCGGTTGAAAGCGGCACTCATTTAGAATAAGCGCTTAATTTTGGTTAAGAGACTTAATCAACGCCTTATCAATGCACGCTCTGCAGCAGCGATCAAGTGACGGAAGTTTTTCCAGAAAATTGCCTCGCCTCTTCAGTTTCCAACACACTCCTCCTCCCCCCCTCCCTCCCCCCCTCCCACTCCAACGTTTGTTGCTGATGCTGCTGAACAACACTCAAAGTCGCCTCTCACAGTTGTTAATCTTAGCTGCTCTCTCTTTCGTGCGCGCTCTCTCTCTCTCTCTCTCCTTATTGTGCTTCTTCTGAGTTCACTTTCGCGTTTTTCAAATCATTCTGTTTTGAAAACTCAACACCAGTTTTCAGATTCATCTCGACGTTGCGCGCGGCAAGTTGTTCTAAGTGCGTCTTCAATAAAATAAATAAATCAATAAATATATATATAATTCAAGTTTTTAGTGAGTCTATTAAATGTGCTATAAAATATGCATAGTTAATATTATAATATATTCTATATTATTAATGAATGCATATACTTTTTATACACACATATGAAAACATGTTTTTAAATCCAATAATAACATATTCAATTAGTGCAAAAAAACAAGATATAAAGCCTGATAAAATAAAATGCCTTAAAAGGTGTATAAGAGAATATCTTGGGAAAAAAGTTGTTTTAAAGCGCTCTTAGATCAATAAATTTATGCTAATTTAAATGCTAAACATTTTGTGCTAAACAACTTTGCGACGAAGAGTTAAAAACTAGATAGCAGAAATCTACTCGTATTTCAAAAGGCTACCCATTGATTATGTTTCCTCGAAAGGGGTATAACAGAGTCGTGCAAATTTAAGTGACAATCAAAGATACAATACAACAAAATATTATAATTATAATTTATTAACTATATAAAGTAGCTTCCTCAGTTCAACAAGTCGTTCTACAGGGTATCTTTTAGTCAGCCACACTCGTCAACACTTTAACAATTTCTCACCTGTCGTTCTCTCTTTTCTTTATTACATTAGATAATCAAACCATAAAATAGTTGACTTAACTGAGTCAAGATCAGGCCACAAACAGCTGATAGAAGCTATCTAAACCATATACATAGATATATACAACGCGTATTCCTGGCCAGATCAGAGGAAACCCGAACGAAGCACACAAACAACAACTTTAATAAAAAACCAAATAAAATGTCAACAACGCTCGCCTACATCGTCTTAATCGCTTTAATAGCGAATCTCTTATCAGGTAAATTCTCTCAACGATGTAAATACATAATTTACAAATATATTAATATATACGTACATATGTAATATAAGCAGGTATTAATCGGCTTTGTTCGGCATTCATAGTTTTTTAAGTTAGCTTCGTTTGTTACTGATTGAAAACTGTGTCGATTTCTTAGACTAAGTTTTAATTAGAACTTTTAACAAACTATTTAAAATTCAGTTAAAATTTGTATGCTTCCATTTCCCAAAAACACTTTCACCTTTTTATTTAGAGATTTTTAAACTATATTAGTCATAATATGATTTCCGTCCATTAAATAACTTTCCCTTATTTTGATTTGAAATTTCCCAGGATTTTTTCAGGTGTTTTGTTATCAAAAAAAAATTTAGTTACATAGTTACATTCTTTTCATCAGCTATATTTTTATATTCATTTAATATACAAATATTTTTATAATTATTGATTTCAATGTATTTGTAATCAATGTTGATTAGGCGATAAATGAGCGTAGTTAGGCATGCGTTTAACAGCGGCTTAGTCTTAATTAATTAATTAAGTAAAAGCACATAGAATTCGTAGTTGATGCCAAATTGCTTTTGGGCAGACAATTGCATTTTATTTGTACGCGCTGATGCGGAACTTAATGCCAAAAACACCGAAAGCGGGCGAAATTGGGTGGAAAATTGTTCAGTCAGCCAAGCAGGCAAAGCAATTGATTTTCGGCTTTGGAGTCTAAATTGAATTGGGAAGCAAACACGATAGCCAAGTACAAATGATACAAATGATATTGAGCTACCCGTTTGGGCATAAAGCTAATGCGAGACGAGTGATTGGCAAACAGGCCGAGAGGCAGGTGTTATCGGCTTATTGTTATGCTAGATTGGCCAATTGTATATAAGTTAGAGTGCAGCTAACACAAGCTGCAGCTTAACGGCTGTAAGCGACTTCCCAATACTCTGTTCGGAGTCATGTTAAGCCTTTAAGCTCTAAGATTAAGTTAAATTATAGCTATAGATGCATAATAATATAAGTAAAAGTGAAGTTAAAAGTTACGTATATAAAGACACTTATATTTATATATATATATTTGAGAAGGGACTCAATTGGAGCTCAATTGAGCTCTGTTTTTCTTACACTTGAAATCATTCTTTGCTGCAGCTGGGAGCCACTTAAATGCAGATTCTCCCATACAGATGGAATTGGGGCTTATTAAGTGTTAATCAGACAAGCAAATAGCAAAGTTGGAAATCTTTTTACTGAATATGAATTCATATATAAGGCATTTACAGGGCTCCTTGGTTTACGCATTTGATTAACATGGAAATGTCAGGTGTTTGGGCTGTAACACTGCGCTACAAGTTCAAGTTTTTGTTGGCCGCAAACCGCATGCATATGCAGTGTATGTAAAATGCAAATGTCAGGTTTCTTATCTGGCATCTCATATTTCAAATCGTATAAATCCAAATGCCAAGTTGTATTTGTGTTTGTTTCTGTTTTATGGCAACTGGTTTTTATTAGCGTCGCATTCGGTTTAATTACAAAAGGCAAAATAAAAAGTACAAAATACGTTACAAAAAAACAGCCTGAGTCTTTTTGGGCAGCCATTTCATGTTACCAACGAAGTAAGAAGCAAAAACGAAAAAATTGCGCATACGCCCAGTTAAACTGCATACGTCTGACAGTTAAGTCTGTTTAAGTAACTTGTAGGCTTGATTTTATTGGGGCATATTAACTTGGCTATTAGCCTAAAATTTGAAAACTTTTTGTAGCACCAAAAACCAAAAATTTAAAATATATATGCAGGAAACAAACACGAAGACTCAGAGAGAAATTATTTGGGAGAGAATGCGAGAGAGAGAGAGAAGATAAGCGGGAGATAGAAATTTATAAAAATAGATAAGAAGAAAGACGGAGTGAGAGAGAGAAAGTGAGATAGATTAATGACAATGAAATTGTAATCGCTTTGTAATAAAAAGTTAAGCAATTTAGATAGATAGATAGACTAGATAAGAAAGATATGAACAAAACATATGAGAGAAAAAAAAGACATAGAGTAAAAGAGAGTAGCTGAAAAGAGCTATACAAAATAAATTACCCACAACAGCTTAACTCACAATTAAATTTTTTATTTAAAGCCACTGTTAAGTTGATATTGAGTAAGGGTATTCAAGGCTTGATCCTAGCCAGGAACCCCAAGTTCTGTTGCTGTTGTTTGCGTGTCGGAGCTGGTGGCAACTGAATAAGAAACCGAACAAGAAGTGCTCGCAGTTGACATGCAATTATTTAGCCAACAGCCGCATCGAGTCTCAGTTACGGAGTCGGGGGCGGGGGCGGGGGCGGAGGCGGAGGCGGGGTTGCTGCATTCAAGCAGTCCGTCAGCTAGCGCAGTTATTTTGGCGGGCTAATAAAATAATTTGCTGTCAAAATGTCGGCGTTGGTGAAAAGGGCGCACAGTCAGCTGTCGCTCGGAGGACTTCAAATGCCATTTAAAATTGGGTCTAAATATGCAGATACGCTGAAGTGCCGACTGACAAATTGCTTTACTAATCTAATCAAATATTTATAATATGGAACATGGTTTGTCAAGGTCTTTGGCAAAGCTCTGCTCTATACGCTAGTATAATATTATTTGGCTCTGTTCTCATCTTCATTTTGATATTCTTTTTGCAGTTTCGGGCCTGCGTTGTCATCAGTGCAACTCGCACGACAACAAGGACTGCGCCAGCCTGGTGGTGAATACGCCGCGTGCTCAGCGTGACGATCAGTATCTGCTGGAGTGCGCGGAGGAGGGCCAGGAGGCGGCGTTCTGCCGCAAGACGGTTATTATGCTGGAGATGAACAAGGAGCATCGCATCGAGCGCAGCTGCGGCTGGATCAAGGAGAAAACCCACAACGCCTGCTTTACGGCGGACAACGAGGGCTACAAACAGACCATCTGCTCCTGCAGCGAGGAGGGCTGCAACGGCGCCGTTGCGTTGACCCGCTCCGGCTTTGGCCTGGCCATCATTCTCAGCCTGGCCGTCAGTCTGCGACACATTTGAGCTTATGAATCTGTTATCTTGCACTTTCCATTAGTTTTACATATATATACACATGTGTGTATATTTCTTTTAGCGCAACTGCTTCGCATTCAAACATATAGTTTGTATTTGTATTTGTATTTTATGGTTAAACAGAGTAAACTAGAGAAGAGTATTTTACTGAAAGTGTTTGCTGTTTTTTTATTTAAATGGAGCTGTGATTGAACCTTGCTTCATATGTTTGTGTGGTTAAAGACATCATAGAAGCCATTAAATATATAGGGATACATGCGTATACTTGATATATATATACGTATACTTGATATGCTTGAAAATTTATTTACCAAGTATAAATTTTTATTGATGTCTTTTAAATAATAATGCATATAAATTTAATTAGGTTCAACTCCTGCTAGACTTCCCTTTTAATCGACGAAATTGGCAACTTAAATGTTGCATAATTTAATTTACATAAAAAATTTAATGAATTATGGCCTTATTTGTTAGCTTTTAACGTTTTAACATTGCGTATGGCGTATTCACATTTTAGCCAGAATTGAGCAAAGGATTTCTGATGCCAACATGTCTGAACAACTGTTTTGTGGCCCAGTCGCCGTCATTGTCAGCCAAAACTAATAGCATAACTTTTATCGCCATTCCCCCAATTCTTGTTGTTGCTTTTGTTGTTGTTGTTGTTGTTGTGTAGCTGCAAGGACGACACGCTGACCCATTGCCATTGGGCCAAAGGCACACAAATTGTTGGTCTCCACGCACTTGACTGGGCTTTAATGCTTGGCTCGTTACATTGGTATTTGCTTGAGCTTTATGTATTTTTATATACATCTTCTACTGCTTGGCAATAGATACTCGAATACACATGTAGTTAAATACAGTAAACTATCTGCACGCGAACTTTTTCTTCTGCCAAATATTCACTGAAGTTCGAAACGAGTTAAGCTTTAATGGTAGGAATAAGTAACATCTTTAAGTACCCTATGTTAGTTCCGCTTTAAGGTAGCTTCACTGTACATACAGCTTGAGCGACCTACATGCTTTGGACTTTTTCTGGAACTGCTTTCGTCGCCAGTTCCAGTTAGCTTTTTTCCCGCCGCCTTTTGTCTATGAGTGCTTGACTGTGAATGTGACCGTTAGTGTGAGTGTGAATGTGAGTGCGATTGCGATTGTGAGTGTGCGATTGTGAATAGGGATGTGGCTGCGTGTGCGTTTGGCTGCCGCCAGCCTGGCGCCAACTCGCCCAGCAACAGCGTTCGCAGCTTCCGCTTCGCTAACCGCCCACTGCCAACCCCTCCTTGCCCCCTCCCCACACATCCCCTTTCACCAACTCCCCACTCTTACATTTGGCCAGTCAGTGTGTCTTTATTTTATTTTCGTGGACTCCTTGGCGCCAACATAAAAAAAATTGATTTTGAATTCAATGTGCGACAACGTTTTGTTGTTTGTTTTATTTATTTTATACTATTTCATTTTTTGTTTGTGTTTGTGGCTGATAATTTGGAATGCGTAGTGATGAAGGACACATTCAGCTTTGACTTAGGTCGACAAATCCTTGCAGGCATAACAATTATGCAGCTTATGATAATTAAGTTAGGCTTATAGTTTTTGGAATATTTGAATATTTTCTCATTTCATTGAATGCAAGCAAATTTTGAATTAATTGAAGTGTTTTTACATATATGTAAAAATCTTTATATCTGTCAAAAATCTTATAAAAATCTAATTGGTTAGGTGAGTGAATGAAATATTGGGAAACTCGATTGTATTTTTTGATACTAGCTAAAAAGTATGCAATGGAATTGTGGAATGGATTGTATGCAAAAAAATCACAATTTTTTATAATTTACTCATATTTTTAACTTAATAGCTCAATAACTTTACGAAAACTTAACTGATTCTCATGTTTGATACCATTTTGATCATGATTTGTCAATTTCCTTGATTCTACATTTAAAGTTTTCTTATTTTTTAGACTTTTATTTTTTTCGACTTTTTTCTGAAAAAAGCATGTACCCCCCCCCTGGTGATTTTTCGAAAAAAAAAAATTTTAAATGTTTAGAATTGAGCGATTTTATTTTTAATCGATTGCGGCTATCAAAATTAGTATAAAAATCAACTTTAAAAGCATTTCTGAGGAGGTCAATTTTTTTGTCAAAAATCATGCGAAAATTGTGGAAAAATTTGACATGTAAGGTTGCTAAATCAATATAAAGTGTATTTCCCTGACTTTGAACCCCAAAAACTTCGCCAAAACTAAAATGATTTTTATGTTTAATACCATTTTGATTACAGTCGAATCCCGATATTTTATGTTCCTGCTTCGATATATCGAAGAGTTGCAAATAACGTTTGCTTTCGTGGGTATCGAAATCGATCTATCGCTTATACTATATCGATCGACGCGTATCACATTTTGCTGCCGGCGACTAACGAAAGCATTCTTATTAGATAACTGTTAACAACAATCAGTTATTAGTCATTCAAAGCGTTTGAAAGTTATTTGCATTGTGAAAGTTTTGGACATGGCGTCCAAAATACCTTACCTTTTTGTCCACAGTTGATTTTTTGTGCTGCTATCGCTCTTATCACATAATTCTTACATAATTTGTGTATAATCAGTTATTATGAAAGTCTAAGACATGACCAATATAAAAGTGGACGATATATTGGACAACCTGCAAGTAAGAAAGAAAACAATAAAATGTCACAGTGATTATTGTAAATAATAAAAGTGATTATTGTAAATAATAATTAAAAATAGAATTCAGGAAGGAACTTCTTACACTTTATAAGTAAAGCATGCACAAGAAATGACTAATCGGTAGCCAAAAAAACTACAAAGTAATAACAACGTAATCTTTTATACACAAAAAAAATCGATGTGCGTATATAATCGATTATCGCCTGTAGGGCATATATAAAAAGTGATATTAAAAGTCTTTTTAAATAAGCCTTAAATACAAAATTCTTTTCTTTAATTTGCAGCTTCTCGGCGGCAGCTTTTCTAAAGTGAAGATACCACAAACAGAGAAAGAGTATGCCGTAAAAATTATTGCAGGCGAATTTTTAAATGTGTCGGAAAATCTCAGTAAAGGGGAATCTTATTTGTCGGCCATTAAGCATGAAAATATTATTGGGTTTTATCAGGCGATTATCGAAGACAAGTCGAGTCTTTATCTAGTCATGGAGTATGCAGATTGTGGATCCCTTCACGACGCTCTACATGACGATAAGGGACAGTTCTCATTTTTGGCTCGTCAAAATTGGATGCTGCAATGCGCCAAGGTAACTAAAATTCGATTGTGTGAAATATTCATATTTTAAATATTTTTGTATTATTAGGGCGTTGAGTATCTGCACGATCTGAAGCCAAAAGTCATCCATCGCGCTCTGAATACGTCCAATTTATTGTTAACCAACAACTATCGGACTTTGAAGATAGCCAATTTGAGTGCGGTGAAAGAATTCACATTCGAAATGACAATGGGAGCCAAAGCAGATGTTTTTAAAGCCTTAAAGGCGCCCGAGGTTCGTATATTTCAATTGGAATAAATGCATGAATTTATAAAAGCCTCTTTTCAGATCTTTGCTGCAGAGAACAGCGAATGGTCCGATGTTTACAGCTTTGGGGTTTGCTTGTGGGAAACAATGAAGGAAAAGTCAGCTAAGCATGTTTTGGCCCGTGAAGGAGGGCTCCAGCTGAATGGCTTAAAAGGCTGGAAACATGTGGATATCATTAGAAGGCTGATTCAGCAGTGCTGGGATCAGGAGCCACGCAGGCGTCCAACTATGAAAATGGTGTCCCTTTTACTTGGCTTGGGTTTGGACTCCATGCCCTGAGGAGGACAAAGAGAGCAGTAAATGAAGTAAAAGTGATTGTAAACCAATATGCTCTCGTTCTGCAGTCTCAAAAACCAATAAAAAAGTTTTACCCCCAAATAAATTCAATACTCGTTTTTATCGTTTCTGTTCTGTCCTTTTTTGTAAGTAAGACCGAGGACAATGCAACAACGTTGCGTATACGCAATAAAACTGCAATGGATGTCGGCAATTGGTTTTTGGCCAACTGTTGGTTTTATTCCATTTATTGGCATACTTTTGCGGGCATACGTTAATTATTCAGTAGCTGGCTAAAAGTATGCGCTTGCAACAAAGTTTTTCAATTATCAAATACAAAATGCATAAAATCGAATAAAGTGCATGCGATGCAAAGTTGAGAAAGTTACGAAATGTGGCGAAATGTGCGTGCAAAAGTGTCAAGTTGTAAAAATCGAAAGCATAATTTATGGGCGGCTGACCTTTGCCGAGCGGAAACGGAAGCGGATAGGGGAAACGGGAAAAAAAAAAAAAGAAAAAAAAAAAAAAAAAAAAAAAAAAAAAAAAAAAAAAAAAAAAAAAAAAAAAAAAAAAAAAAAAAACAAAGAAAATAATAAACAATGGTCAGCCTCGACGCCACTCTCCCCAGGAATTATGACATCAACCGACGCCGCCGTCGACGTCATCGACAATTGGCAACTGGACTTGGCTTAAATGTGACCTCGACACGCAACAGTCGCAACAGAAATTGGGCAACTTTGATTTAATGTTGGCCTCCATTTACATGACAATTGTGAAAAACCTCTACTTCTCTCCCTCTTCCTCTCTTTCTTACACCTATTTCTGTCTTACTCTCTAGTCGCAGCAATTCTCAACCATTCTCAACTTTCGTAATAACTTTTCTCTTTGGAACCAAAGGTTCAGGATTATTGCTGACTATTTCTAAGTGCAAAGCTTTAAGTTTAGTTTGCCCAGCCCACTTAGCCATATTTGAAAACAAGCGACCCCATTAGCCAAACACTTGGCGTCTAAGCTGTATTTATGTTCTTTCACAGGGTATTATGGCTCAGTCATGATTTGGGCAAGTTCTTTTTAGCTACCAACTTAGCAGAAACTTCTATTTAAGTTTTCATAATTGAGAATTGTGCTAAGTAAACAAATAAATTGCATAGCTGCTTTATGCCTGCAAGAGTATTTAATCTTCGGCTTTAGTTTAGCTAACACTTTACTGTTTTCTTGCCACTTTGTTTTTCGTTGTTTTGCTTTGGGGCCAGGGCCGTGACCTATACCAATCAGAGGGCGCATTGTTTATGATAAATTTGAAATAGTTGCCAGCTGCAGCTGTCTGCGAGTGGAGCACTGAGTCAAAAGGATGTTGAATGCGATAAATAAGCGCCCACACTGAAAATGGACGTGGACATGGACGAGGACAACAGTGCGGCGGATGAGAATGCGCTCTGGGGCGCCACTAATTGCGGCGCTTTGTTGAGTCTTCTATGCTCTCCGTTTGCTTTATGAATACACAATTTCGCCGAGGTGGCTACGGCCAAGATACAATCTTCGCCTTTGGATAGAAATTGCATTTGCGACAACAGGGATTCGGATCCGGGCTGCTGCTGCTGCCGCTGCAACTGTTGCCCCCGGAGGTTGCATGCATCTGCGTTTGGCAATTTGCATACATTTCGTGTGGCCTGCAGCCATGTGGGAGCCAAGAGGTTATTACTGTCATAGCCACTCGAGCGCGGCGAGCCGACGCACCCACGCTGTGTGCCCCACCAAGGACGGATGGGGTAACTAAAAACTACGACTGGAAAAAAACAGCTTTTTCCAGCTAAACTTCCAATTTTAGTTTCGAATTTCCAAATACTAAATATAAGTTTCAAGCAAAGCTATAAAAACACGAACAAATATGCGCAAACAACAACTTAAAGTTTTATATGAAACATCTGCTAGACTTACAGTTTCCACTATCAATAATTTTTTCTGGCCACTTTTGGCTAGAAACCAGCTAAATTGACAGCACTGAGCAGGAACAGGCGCCGCGCCCACTTGCCACAAGGTTCGTTTCCTTCGGCTGGCGCTCGTGTTTGTGCCGATGACGTCGCCGATTTGTGTCCTTAAGCGACAGCAACAGCACTATTCCAAATCCTTCGAACAGTTCGCAATTGGCCAACGCTGGCGCCAGAACAATTTGAAGCACAACGCGCTCGAGATTCGCCTAAGCCCAAACTCACTTTAAGCGCAAATAAAAAGTTATAAAAAAAAATCTTAAATAAATAGAAAATTGTGTAGAAAGTGCTTTTGTGTTTTGCAGCACACAACTGTGAATTAAAACGGGAGAAAAAGTTTAAGGAAAACTGCGAAAATGTTTCGCCCGATGAGGTCGTCAGCGATTTTGTTGCTGCTTCATTTCGTGTGTTGTATATCACAAGGTGTGTGTGTGTGTGTGTGTGTGCGAGTGTGTGTTGTGTATTCTAAAGTTTCAATTAGATTTTAATAATCAGAACAATTTGTTAACAAAGAATTGAAATTAAGTTGGGAACTTTTACGTAGTGTAAAAACAGCTTAAATAAATCTCCCTAAGCTTTAAATCAAATAGTTCTTCTTTAACTGTAATTAGATCGCTTTGATTCTGCTAAGTGCTAATTAAGTAGATTAAAATTTTTCACTTATATATTTATTGAGTATAGTTGAAACGAAATTCTGATAAATTGCAAAAAAATTGTTGCATATCCCACAGGCGCGGCCATTAAATGCTTTGTCTGCGACTCCAGCGACAATCCCAGCTGTGCGGATCTCAAGTCCAACTCGAGCATTGTGGCTGAGGTAAGTCTAAGTCTATATTTATATATATATATATATGTGATATATATAATCTCTGGCATGCGCTTAACCTTTGGGCCGAGTGCCACTCGCCTAATCGGACCCCGTTGACCTTAATCAAAGTGCCAGTTCAGCTGCACACTAAATTAAAAGCACATACCACATAAATTCTCAAATAGCAGCACAAAAAAGAAATCCAAAAATAAAAAGTAAAACCCGTATAAAGGAAACCGGAAAACGGAAACGGATACGTGCAACGTCGTCGTCATTGTTGTGACCGTTAAGTGAATAAGTGTTGGAATCTCGCGATTGCATTTCTTAATCTCACCCAGCGAAAATTCCTGTTGAACAACTCTATGAACATTAAATTTAAACTAGCTGGCAATCTGACAGAGGACTTCTTTAGCTTAGCTACGTGAAAATATCTTTATTTCCTGTGAGTGGCCCATTTTCTTATGAAAGCATTTTGCAAAAGAATGTAAAACAATTTCTCTATAGAATGAAAATCTGTTTAGGCACACAAAAACATACCAATAAATAATATATATATTTTTTAACTGAAAACTTTCATATTTCCCTTAATAAAATTTAGTTTAATAAAAGCGTAGCTAAAATAGAAAGTTAGAAAATCCATTAAATACATATATAATATATATATATAAATTGGGTTCAAAAAATAGAGAAATTTTTAAATCAATATTTTTGCTTTTATAAATGCTTGCTGAGTTTAATATCCATTTAATGGAAATGTTTTTTGACAATATTAAATTATATTCAAATAAACAATGTATTTTAAATTATTAAATTATTTAACGAATAATTTTTGCTTGCATTTAACACTTTTCTAACATATTGCTGGGAAGCCCCAAAACTGATTTAAAACTGAATAAATATTATCAGCGATTTCCAGCTAACTGATATAGTTTCCATATAAGAGCTTAGTGGACATTCTTTTTTTTATTTGCGGTCTTCTGAAGAACGTTGCTTTCTGGGCCAACAATCCGCACTACAGCAAGGCCGTTGCACTGTCGATAACAATGGCGATAACGATAACGATATCGTTGCATGTACAGCTCGACGCAATGATAAGATGATAAGATAAATGCTCGTAACTGCATCAGCAATTAAAAGCACAATTACAAAGACAAATGACATAAGGTGGAATAGGGGGCAAATGGGGGCCAAATGGATGCACAGACAACAATTGCCGTCGACAGTACGATCAATCATTAGCCATTGTTTATTTGTGCTACCACTGAACAAATATTTACCGTTAACATTTGCGATTAACACTCGAATCTCTGGGGTTTTGCAGAATTGCACATTGGACAAAATGAAATCGCCGGACACCTGGCTATTCGAACTGAACAAGTTCTCCTACTTCGATAACGGGGCCAACAAGCATCCGCTGATGAACTGCCAAAAGGTAGTGGCCAGAGATCGTAAGTTAAATGTCATTCAACTGGAAACTTAACCATATATTTTATAAGAATTTATTATTATTCTTATTATTATCTTATTTTTATTATTATTGTTATTATTATTGTTATTATTATTATTATTATTATTATTATTATTATTATTATTATTATTATTATTATTATTATTATTATTATTATTATTATTAT
>SCDZ01000560.1:0-75165 GCA_004143845.1 Drosophila lacertosa | reverse complement strand
GTGCGCTAAAACACCTTATATTTATATATATATGTAAATATATATATAAGGACCTCTCCCGAACTTCGCTCCACAACAATATTGTGCAAATTTGATTTGGTAGCATGAATGTTTATAATTAAAAATAAATGCAATGAATCAAAAAAACCTATTGAATTATTGTTTTATCTTTCAGAAAATTGAAGGCATTTGTCTTGATATCGTTTCCTCAGAAAAAGATTCGATTCCCAGTTTGAGCCAGTTTAAGGTAACATAATGTTAGTCTACTTTAATAAGATTTGCAATACAAGTTCAAAATGTATTAGCGCTATTAAATGAGATTCAGTCTGTATATGTCAGCCCAAAGGGATTCATAAAGACGCTGCTTGAAAAATTTTCTGAGTTTGAAAGCACCTGACATGGAGCTACAATGTGACCCAAGTTGCAATTTCTCTAAGTGGCTATATTGTCACGTGCAAACATATTAAATCGATTACAGAAAGAATATATATTCCTGGTCAGGTAATCCGTAAACGCGTGAACCTCAGAGTCATAATAGTTACAGGCTTAAAATTAAGACTTAAGAGCAAGAGAAATTTTAACAAATACGTAAGATGGCTTCAACAAAATTTATATTTTTGTAATTTAAAACAATAACCAATAACTACGGAATGAAGTAAAGAATGCATATATCGACGGAATTGGAAGAGTATAGCCTAGTCGGGCACTCAACGTTTGTTTTGGGACTTTGCTGTTTTGTAACAAAAATAAAAAATAAAAAAATAAATAACTTTCTTACCGTGTTTAATACATCTTTCTTTTAATTTCCTTCGAAGACTTGCCAATTGAAATTGTCAACATTTACAGATTGATTTCTCAAGGCCATCAGATAAATCTGTATTTAGTAAAGCATTTAACTACTGGCATTGGAATACTCTACTACATTAGTCCATGCATTAACGTATTATTGAGTTTATACGGATATACTATTATGTAAATACTCTGTTGCGATGGAATAAACTCGTCTAAAGGTCTGCTGGTTTTTTTTTGTTTTAAACGGCGTGATGAAGTAGTTTATTTCGGATATTAAATTTGCGCTTGCGATGCGCAGGAACAGGTCTGAAATTTTTTTAACATGTGGGAAGCTGTATAAAAGCCGACGATGGGCTAAGGTGGATCATCAGTCAACGTTTGTTCTCTACATTCAACAACTGCTCTTTAGTCAAAATGTTCAAAGTTGTACGTACTCAGAAGGGTGCTTGGGATTTTCGAATTAAACTAACTATATATGATCACCTTTCAGCTGTTGATCTGCGCTTTCATCGGCATGGCCGCCGCTGTGGAGTCCGACGCCAAGGCTGAGGTTCTTTCGCAAAAACAAGACGTCAGAGCCGACGGCTTCAATATCGAACTGGAGACCAGCAATGGCATCAAGGCAAGCGAGTCCGGCGATGAGAACGGAAACGCGAAAGGCCTATTTGGATGGACCTCGCCCGAGGGTGATGCGGTGGATATTTCGTATGTGGCTGATGAGAACGGCTACCAGCCCCAGGGTTCAGTCCTGCCCACGCCACCCCCAATCCCAGAGGCCATCGCACGCGCTCTTGAATGGATCCGGGCCCATCCTCCCGCACCTGAACACTAAGCGTGGAGTATGTTGACTGGATCGTATATTGGACTCGTACATAAATAATTATTCTGTACATTTATTGTTTGTGCCGCATGCTTTTATATTTTAAAAGAGAAATATATGCAGCGAATTGTTGAAAGCATTTTAAAAACCAAGCGTTTTATTTATAATGAGCCCAGCTCAGCTATCGGTCTTTGAGTTATAAGTACCCCCAATGAAAACAATTCGGATCAACAGATGCCTATCAGCATACAAAAACATAAGCATAAATTTAATCTAAGCTGTGTCGTTTACATATTTGTCAAACAGGCTTTAAGCGAGAGCGAGTGTGATTAAATCGTACACTTAAGATGGCTTCAAAATTCGTTTTATTTGTGTAACTTAATGGAATGAATATATCGACTAAATGGCAAGGGTATAGTCCAGTTGGGCACTCTTAATGTTTAATTTTGAAATTTTATAAGCACGCTTTGATGTTTTGTAATAAAACTTTTTTAAAGTAAATGTTAGCCAACTGAGTTATTTTTAAATTTACATAAATTTCTTATTATTGGGTTAAATTTGGAGGGACTTAATAACAGCCATAAATAAATTTCTTACCGCGTTTAATAAATCTTTTTTTAATTTCCTTCGAAGACTTGTCAATTGATATTGTCAACATTTACAGATTGATTTCTCAAGGCCATCAGATAAGTCTGTATTTAGTAAAACATTTAACTACTGGTATTGGAATAATCTAGTTTATTAAACCATGCATTTACGTATTTCTAAGCATATATGGAAATTCTGTTATAAAAATACTTCGTTGCTATGGAAAAAACTCGTCTAAGGTCTGCAAATTTTTTTTTTGTTTTGAACGGCGTGATAAAGTAGATTATTTTGAATAGTAAATTTGCGTATGCGATGGTCAGGAACAGGTCTAATAAAATTATGCATATGAAGGAAGCTGTATAAAAGCCGACAATGAGGGAGAGACTGATGAGACCCAGGATTTGGAGGTGCCCAGACCACCCCCCCAGTGCCGAAGTTCGTCCTGCGCACTCTTGAATGGCTCAAGAAGAGCGCTCCCGTATCTGAACAATAAGCGTTGTCTGAGTTGACTGGAGCGTACTCGTTCCTACAAATTCTACAGCATATTTATTGTTTCTGCCGCAAAATTTTATGTTTTAAAAGAGAAATATACGAATAGTCGAATTGTTGAAAGCATTTAAATCCAAATGTCTGATTTCTAATTATCTCACTGGGTCAGCAATCACTCTTTGAGTTACGAGTGCCCGCAATGAAAACTGTTCGGATCTACAGATGTCTATCAGCATACAAAGACACGGAATACCCTAATAAATAAGCATGAAACCCATGACAAAAAGTAGCTTAGCTAACTGTGCCCAGAGCTGTCCAACCGGTTCCCATTTTGCAAATCTCAATTTCGCTTTCGATTCGCATAATACGTTAAATTAAAAACAAACACTTTGTATCCAGTAGCAATGAAGTAAGGCGACCAGGTGAAACAAGTTTGAATGACCCTGATCTTGAAATCGTCTATCTCGCCGGCCGGCAGGTGTATTTTTTTTATATAGAAATTGAATCTATCAAAGGTGGCTGATCACTATTATTTACATATTCTACCTTTAGGGTTCAATGATTGCTTTATGATTGACGCCAATCGTGAAATAAGTGTGTGTTGTAAATTGATTTGTTTTTCTAAATGGACTGTGGTATCAATTAATCCATTAATTTAATAACATTTTCAGATATAATTTGTTTCAATTAGCCATTACTGTTTTTTTGTATTAATGACAGGGACAGAAATATATTACCTATATAATTTATGGAAATGACTGTGCTTTCAGTTACATTTACTTTAAGCTTGGAATTTTTATATGATGTGTAAAAATATGAATAAATAATCGCTCCGTTTGACTCTTACTATACTATACTTTACTGTGCTATTCTATACAGGTATTTATTTACTAGAACGTAAAAACTAAATAAAACTGTGACATGGATCAAGTTCTAGGCTACTATAAAATAAAGTCTACACATTTCAATCTGGTATATACAATGTATTTTATGTCCATGTAACAATATGTAAGTTTTTTATTATAGCGAAATAAATTTGCTCTTAGCTACTATTTATATACGATATAATCGAATGCTACTCAATAATTAAACACAATTTGAAATGTTACCTTCCAAACTGAAATTTTGGACAAATATTTATTTATGTAATATTTTTGGATCAATGGGAAAATGTCGTAATAAAATGTAGAAAGGATAAAAAATTTTATGAATCAGACTTAAGCCTATAATAATGGACATGGACGAAGGACAATAAATAAATGTGACGGAGTTGTGTGCTAAACTTATAACATGTCCCGAAGGTTCGTGTATTAATACTTCTCTTAGACGCATAATCTATAAATGGCAATCAGCTTTTTAATTATAGTATTTGGTGGTCCACAAAATCATCTTTCTGATCAATTTTTATTTAGTAAGAATACTTTTAACAAGTGTATAAAGTATAATATTATTAACTCTGTTTTAACAACGCGTGCAAGTATTTAAATATATATATTAGCCATATGCTGATACATATAATTATTTCGTTTGCGCATTAAACAAAAATCATTTAACATTTGCACAGCATTATTTAACAAACTCGATTCAAACAGGTAAACAAGAGACTTCGCTTGCACACACATAAACTGCTACAGATGACAGCAGCAACCAGATTCCAGACTGAATGCCAAAAGGCGCTAACATCACGATTAGACCGAACATATTAATAATTGTACACTTGGGATAGCAACACACAATCCGAAAACCAGACTTCTAATTAACACCGAAAAACCAGTCGGATAACATCGAATCATGAAGACGGACAGCAATTAAACTCCCAAAGCTATAGACATATTTGCCAACCATTGACTTTTTCACTTACCGTCTGGGGTGAAGCCGAACTGCAGCAGGTTGCCGAGTAGTGGAAGGGATATCGGTCCCGGAAACTGCCCGTTGATGTGCTTGAGAAGTCGATCATATCGATTCATAAGCAGAACACAAGATAGGATAACGACGGCGCTTAGCGCGACTAAGAAAAGCGAATCGAACATTTTCACGAGCCCAGCGATTCGAGATTACTGAATACACCCAGCCCCAACTGCATTCGTTTTACCTATTCTATTCTATTCACTAGTGCCTATCAATATGAAGCAGCGACTACAAAGTTGAGCTATCAAGTACAACGAGTACGCTGTCCGACGATGTATGCGCAATCAGTCAGAAACAGACTTTGACGCGATTAAAAACTAGCAAATGGGTCGTTTCTAAGAAATACCCGACTGCGAAATTCTCTATTCCACGCACAGATAATAATCACAATAGAAAATTGCTAGGAAAGTTAGGTTTCAAAATAGTTTTTGGTTTAAGCTTCGAATGGTGCTGTGAAATATATCATATATTAACATACCGCAAACAGAAGCTCGAAACAGATCCAATATCCCTCACTCCTCCACTGAAAGTAGGGCATAGCAATTAACTTACTAAGTCTGAATTTTAATCGTGCTTAATTACAGCCCATTTAAATTTACAAGTTTAAAGCAGCTGCCACCTAGAGCATATTTTGCTTACATACAACTTTGTCTCGTGTTTGCATCAGTTCAAATACCGAGCACAGATCGGACCTCAATACAAGCTTTTGAATGCAAGAAATGTAATCTCTAGTCGGGTGTACCCGCTTAATAAATATCCTGACTGGTTGACCTTGCATTCACACATAAACACACACATACATACAAATGCATACAGATAGTTATAAACTTGACTCCGAAGCTGCGTTTGAACCTCACTATGGAATAAAGCTTTAAAGTTAAAAGTTGTGTGTTTTTAATATTTTGGCAAAAATAAAACAGCTTTTTAAGTCTTTCATGTATATATAAAAAATTATAATCTTCATTTTAATACAAAATATATAAAAAGATAAGCTAGTGCGAATTGTTAGATGAGATTGTGCGTGAGGTCAAAAACCGTCATAAATCCGAACAGAACTCAGTTCGTCAATCTTATCAAGAATATACTCTAGAAAAGTGCCAGAATACACCAAAAGCCATTGATCAATGAATGAAGTATTGGCATATTTGTGTGTTTATCACACATACCCATTAAATAAATTTTCAAATTACAGTGCGAATTGAATACAAACGAAGTCTTCGTACAAATCGAACAATACTTTCTGCCTCTCGACTCCAGTTTGATTTGCTGCTGATAGAAATAAAGTTGGCTGGCAATATTGTTCGACTGTGCAGCAGCAGAGTGAACTTAATTAAGTAATTGCTGCTGCGACGCTCCGTGTGTGACTCACCTGGCAGCTGCCTCCGGCCTCTGAACCCACATGTATGTCGAACTTGAATGCGTTGCCAGCTAAAGCTGTACTTTGAAATAGAGATGTAAGCGTGTGAGAGTAATTGGACATATCACGACACGCACACACGCCAAACATCGGTGGCACGCAAATGTAAAGCACTGCTTTTTTATGCTTGACTAGGGTATACCCTGTATTAAGCTCCGAGCGGTAAGTTAGTGATTACCTTGTGTGTGTTAGTTTGTTCGGGGTATCTGTCAGTCGAGATAACCCATTTACAGCACTCTTATTAGTTTTAATTGACACAGGTAGTAAAAAAGTAATAAATATATGCTTTATTAAGGGTCTGTATTTTTTTGTGCTTTTTTTTCAGGTATACTATAAGTAATAATAATTACATGTTAGCCTTTTTTATTTTAACAACATGCTTCTCGTACTTTGCTCTTTATTAAGTCAAAATTAAGGGCATGGGATGGTTTCTTGGCATTTGCAGCCACCTGCCCTTAATTCTATTATCTGTTTTAAGCCTATCCATTTACAGTTAAATATGAAACTTACATAGCATGTAAACAAATTAACTTTAAGCTGCAATAAACATTCACTAATTTCGATGCAGTTGTAATTGTTTGGTTTGCACGATTGCTTGGTGGGCGTTGTGATCAAGAAACAGAGCACGCGTAATTAATTCGTGTCACGAACTTTATTTTGCAGCAACACGCACTCAACACTGTTTGGTTAGACACTGGCTTTGTTTGGTTTTGGCCACGTTTAGTCTGTAACTGTGAGAGCCATAAGCTAATGAAAAATTTTGGATATACAGCTCAAAAAAAAAATCTCAACCTGGTATTAGCAATTGGAGTCGTCAGTTTTAAAGATATATTTGTAATGTCAATTAGCAATATAATTTTTTATGTATATATGCATGCACATGGGTTCAAGCTTATTGTTAAAAAATGTACAATAATAATATATAATATATTTATATTTTATATAATTGACGACATCCAAAGTCGTAGTTTATTTTATTAAACTGTGTAAGTTACTGACATTAAATGTATTCAAATAAATGTAATTAATAACTTAGTCCATGCAAATGGTTTAAATGATCGAACGTATAAATATTAAATGTGGCTAATTTGCCTAAGCCTTAGGTTCGGTCAGTTAGAAAACCTGTTTATTGATTTGTACACTTTTATAGAATCAAATAACAAATTTCTTGAGTAGAGAAGTATTCATATTTCCAGCAGAATTTATTAATCTAATGCTTTCTTTAGCTCGATGAGCGTATTAGTTATTAATTATTCGATTTTCCACAACATTATGCAGAATTTGATGGATCCTTGTCAATTATGAGCGTGTAACCGAATGGATAGGAATAAGGACTGAAGGAATGTGCAAAATGTTGTGGGTCAAATTCAATTTCACACTGTTTATACGCCTGGGTGCTCTGCTAATTAGCCACAAATCACTGATGTATGCCACTTTTTGCGGTCCGTGCAAACACACGCACAATTTACATTCGCATTTGGAGTTGCGCGCCAGAGTGCGTGCGTGTGTGTGCTGGGTGCATGCGCGTGTGTGCGCGTGTGTGGTGGGTGTGTGCTTACCTGGTGGTCGAAAATAAATGGTATGATACAGACGAGAGCACGTAAACAAATAACGCAATTAGACAAACGCGTTTATCAAAACAAATTGCCAAGTTTTTGCTATTTCATTTGCAATTTGATGAACTTTGTTTTATTATTTATTTATTTAGCGATAATTTTAATGACTAATGATGGGTTCCAGCGAGTGTAAATGCTGCTATAACTGTGCTAAGTCTTTAAATGGGTTGCATTTTAAATTCCAGTATCCGCCGAGTGCGCCAAGTCTCAGCTGCCCCGCTGGCCGCTTGGCACTCGGTCGTCCTCCACTCACTTGCTGAACTTGAGGCCAACTTGAAAGAAAAGTTAAGCGTTGACGTATTTATTAAATCAGTTAAAAACTTTTAATAGGGCAAACTTACCTGCACCGCTGCGTGGATTCTTCATTTTTGTAGGCTTCTTACGCACCTCCGATTGCCCCATGCCGCTGCTCCCGCTGGGTCCCGGGCCATGAGTATCGATTTGCATGCTCTCATCACTGTCGGAGGCCTGGCTCTTGAGTACTTTCTTCAAATTGATGAGCTAATCAAACGAATTGTGTTTAATCGAATGTAATCAGTTTTGGGACTGCTTCTCTTACCTCTGTCTCGATGCGTTCCTTGTTGTAGAGGCGCTTGGCCTTCTCGGTATTCGCGTACTTGATCTGCATGTCAATGCAGTTAGAGACACCATCGCAGGAGTTGACCCATGCCTGCAGAGTTTCCACTATCTTTCCCGTATATCCTGGCGGTATGTCACGCCCTTGGGCATAGTCCACCTCGAGTATGCGTGTGTTCTGGAACAGTTTGCCATGTATGATGTCTGCAAGAAAGTAAGTTGGTATCACAAAGTTGATCTTAATTATTATGAACTTAAGGCCAGAAATCCCACACATACCCAGAGTACCAACTGCATTCTAAATACTCATGCAAATTATTTATGTTCTAGCAGCCCCAGTTATGCCATATTCTGTCAAGGCTAGCTGATTAATTGAGCACAACGAGCAGAGTGCGTCGTGCATCAGTTGGGCAACTGGCAGCGTAGTTCAGAGGACAACTTTGAATTTAAACGTCAGACCAATAAATAAGTGGACTCGAGTGCCGCCTGCAGCCAGCTCAAAGGATCGACGTGCACAACTGTTTAGGTTTGCCTAAGTTGCCAGTGACAAAGGGTCGGCTCTGTAACTGGTTACGGGCAACCGTTAACTGGCCACTGATAACTGTGACAAAGTATGCTTGGAGAACACTTCAAAGTGCCGCCATGTATCTTTGAGCGAGGTCAGCTAAAGGGGCACTCAAAAACTTTTCCGTACGTGGGCGTGACCTTCGAATTTAACGGACATTCTTGTTTGTTAAAAGTATTAAACAAGGCCCAAAATCAAGTTGGCAATGGCAGCATGGAAAAAGTTAGGTTCAATAAACTTTAGACTTTTTCTTACTAAAAGTTAAAGATACTTTTGTGGTTGAAGTTTAAGATGAGAAGATTTAGATTGATATTATTTAATTAAAACATTCATTTTCGATTGTCAACTCGTTGAGAACAATTCACTTTATCAAAAGCTAGTTCAATTCAAAAAATCTCATTCATTATACAAGTTCATTCAATTTTTATACTTCAATATGCAATAATACCTTTTTATTTATTCAAATCACTTTTAAACTAGTAGCATCAGTTTCGCCCTCAATCGATTTAATACCAATTAAACTGATGATAAATTGAGTCGCGTACTAAAAAATAAAGCCGCGCGGAACACAGACGAACACACTTTATCCTTATAACAATATCGATATTAAAATTAATGTACTCGTGCAAGCAGAAAGCCCAGCTCAACTCGTCCCCGGGTCGAGTCGACTGGCAGCTGATAAAATAATGAAAATACTCGTTATTCGTTTTTGGTTTTTTATTTGTCGTTATTCGTTATTCGTTTTTCGTTGCGTTGTGCACTCGAATGTTTAACTTTTGTTTTAGATATTTTACAGCGAGCAGCGAGCATAGCCGAGGGCTTATGTGATTAGCTTTCTGTGTTGGCCGCTAGCTACTCAATTACCAAAATCCAGTCGAAAGTGTAAGCCCTAGCTGATGCAGCTGAATGGGAAATAAACCGGACGCGGCCAGAAACGATTGTTGGCCGTAATTAGTTTAAAATTGTTGGCAGAGTTAGGGTTTTTAGAGCGCTTAAATCGGATAACGATGGATTAGTAGCAATTTTCAATTGAACAGTTTGCCAAGGATTTAACGTTCATTGCCCAAAGTGTTACACAAGCACAGTTGGTCCTGGACAGGAATGTCTGCCCAGCTATGAGCAAGCCCATAACGAAATGATAGCCAGTGCCAAGCGAACCTATTAAATGCCCAGGGCGTGTTCCCCCTTTTTTGTGTGCCAAAGCACAAGTTAAGACCCTAAGCACATTTTGGCATTGAATTAACGGCCACTTGGCCTTGAGCAACTTTTGCCATAAATATGCAGCATGGTCGTCAGCACAGATTCAGATACTGTCTGGTATCTATGTGTCGCCTCGAGCATTTTGTTTAATTAGCTTGGGCGCAGGCATTTTGATTGAATTTGAGGCCCAGAAGCCTGCAACAAATAATAATTGAAAAAACATGTTGTAAAAAACACACACGACAAGAAGCGCCTTCATCAACGCCAGCCATAAGTGGGCGTGGCAGCCACAAGTGTTGCAAAATTTTGCGGTATTTTTGGCGTTGACATGTGTCTTGGTTTTGCGGCCCGCACAAATGTACGTGCATGTCCCTCTGCTCTGTCCTTATGTGTGTGTGTGTGTGAGTGTGTGTGTATATGTTTGTATGGCTGCTGCCTGCTCGAAAAGCTGGAAACTCAACACCAAAACAATCAATCATGCTTTTTGTACAGGCCGCGCCCGCCGCCTCCGCCAGGGGGCGTCACAAATTGTGCCAAAAATTGCGACGCCCGTTTCGAATCTGACTGCGCCCATCTAGGAGCGGCTCCTGGGATAGGGGGCGCTGCTGTTGCCGCCGGGATCATTTCACACACATACATACATATTCTGCCGCACTGTGTATTAAATTTGCTAGGGCATGCAAAAATAATTCATAAAAACAAGTAAATATGAAAAGTAAACCATCCAACAGAGACTTCGTTAATTGCGAAATATGCGAATTCGAAAAGGTTCTGTATAAATACTTTTACTTTTAACATATTGGCTCAATACAAAATAAAGATTAATATGGTTAAAAGTCAACAGTGGCTCAGCTTGCCATTTAGATTTAAGATGGATAATTGAAGTTTCTCTACCCGATTGTCAACTTAAATTTTCTACCATTTGCTGTCATATCTGGAAAACGCATTAACTCGCCCCCGCCGCGTGCTTAACGGAGCGACGCGTCTAAAACTGTGGGTCAAAGGAATCTTAAGCTGCACATTATGGAAAGTTTACATACACCTGTCGCTGACAGGTTTAGCTAAAGCTGCCAGCACATTTTTTTCAGCGAAAATAAAATGAAAACTTATTAATTGAAAATTCAGAATACCGACAGCAGGCGACATACAGGGTCAGGTAGTCAGCAGGGTGGAGGTGAAGGTGCCGCAGCAACTTGTGCCATCAATATTAAGTCAGGCGGGCAACTATTGGAAACTTTTCACCTAAAACTGACAAAGTGCTGGGGCGGGTCTCGAAACTTTCGCGTGCCGACTTACAACAATGTCCCGTAGTTGCTCCAAAAAATATGCGATGCAAGACCAAAGTAATCAAAAGCAGCTGCACGACTACCATGTGGGCGTTGACTCATGGGCGTGGCTCATATCCTGTTGTCAGTAAAGCATGCTGCAACAACAACAACAATAGAAGTAACTAAATGCAAAAATTGCAAATCTGAAAATTCCACACATAAAAGAAAAGAAAATACACAAATAAAAATTAAATGAAAGCAAAGTCCAGGCCAAAGGCTCAAAAGTGTTTTGTATTATGCATCATTTCAGCTTTGACAAAAGCAGCCTCTAAAGAAATTAAAGCCAAGATGAAATTTGCTTGCAAAGCAAAGTGAGTCCTGTCTAAAGCTTCCCCCAGCACCTCTCAAAGCTGAAAAAAAAACCGAGAGTAAAAACAGTTTATGACGAAAACAAATGGCATGCTCGACCGTGAAGTTACCTTGAAGCATATATAGAATACTATTATTTATGTTTTATTTTGAGGAAATGCATATTTGTCTGTTTTATTTTTATATGAAATATCATACTCATCTTGAAAAACAGACAGTATAATCTATAATATTATTTAAATACACACCACATTTTTTTGCAAGGCATCTTCAATTTACTTATGAATTGCGGCATATTTGCATATTTCATATGGGATGTTTGATTAAGTTCCATAAAACACTATATATACATATATATTCACTGCACAAACAGTGAACACCATTTTGAGGGAAAATAGCTACAGGGAAGCATAAAAAGGCTGCACATATCGCGACGCTGTGGGATTTACACCACAAATAGACTTTGCGAGCATGTTGTATTTGTTTTAAGCCCTCTTGTCGTCGTTGTTTTAAATGCTTTTGCCATTTTTGAATATGCAATTTTTTCGGCGATATGAAAGCAAAGCAAACTAACGCAATGAAATGAACGCAGCGGAGCAAAAGCGGCAAAACGGCGCTTCGCCGGAGAGTTGATGCAACTGACAACGGACAAATGCTTAAACTATGTTGATGAGGGTTAAAACAGTAGATTTGCCATACGCCAGCTGCAAGACCAAGAGAACAACACAAAGGCTGAGCTTAAATAAGGTAAGCTTGTGATACCCAATGAAATCACAAGCAGCGAGTCAAAACAAATTGCTTAGAGGTAAATCAAGTCACAGACATTTAAAATAAATTTTAATTTACTTGACTTTAATTGAAATTAGTTAAAATAACAAGACGGCAAACTTGCTAAGGCATACTTTTAAATGCAACATAAAAAGCATGCATATTAAACTTTATTTTATGTAACCAAACTTTAAACAATTCAAGAATAGAAAATTACGCTAAAAGCCCAATTTTTACACAACGATTGCCTCCACAAGTCTAAGGTGAGAATCCAACTACGGGCACTTACTTTTCCGAATTTCAATTATCAAATGCATTTAATTACCGTTAGCAGCTTGGAATATTGCCCACCTGTCCGCAGCCCTCGCCTCCCAAACTGCGAAGACAAATGATGCTCTAATGGGGGCCTTGTGAAACGTGAGGCAGAGCCAAGAGCAAACATTAACGGCGCACAAAGCGTCCGAAAAGCTAAGGCAAACAACAGGAGTCGTGTCCTGTGGTGCCCCGTAGCAGCCTAATGGCAGCTTATGGCCTCAGCTTTCTCCGCCTCCTCGACGCCTATCCAATGGCGATTTCAGATTTCAGCGCCTAATAGTATGCAACGCTTTTTAGACGTCTAGATTTTCGCCCCCACCTGACGGCTCAATGATGCCTATCATAACATAAATCTCCGCCATTGCTCCAGGCCGCGACAGTGGCCAGGCGTTCAGCCTTGGATTTGAAAAGCAATTAAACAGGTAGTTCGAGTGGACAGGCACTCGCCCTGTGTCTTATTTATGGGGTGGCCTGACGCCCACGGGCTACGTCAGCTAACAGCATTCAGTTGTCACTTTATTTGCACTGTTGATTACTTTGATAATGGATGCGGATATTTCATTTAAGCTCTACTTTTTCGTTTAGTGTTCCCCCTGAACGCCCACAAGGTCAGTTGTGCAAATATATGTAATTGAAAGGAGGAAGGAGACTTCCCCAAAAAAAATAATGTATTTCCTTGTATTATCTAAACAAGGTTTTCCTTGGTGTCCAGCAATTATAAGCTCAGAAATTACAAAGGGAGTTGGTTTTTAATTGTCTATATTATTAAAACGATCATAAAACATCTTTTATAAGTTCAAATTCCGCATTATTAAAACTTTTAGTATCCAATCAAAATGTATGCTTTGTGTTTATTTATTATTCGGAATTTGTAAGCTACCTCATATGATAACCTGATATTTAAGACTTTTGTATATTCAAGACGTATTTATTAGGTTCACATATGACGAACATGAAAATGCGAATAACATTAAACAAAACATTTTAAGCATGACGCTGCAATATATCATAATGCTTTAAATCAATAATGCAAAATAGCAAAATAGCGGAAATTTAATTTTGTGTTAATACAGAATTTTATGACCAAGATATTAATTACTAAATCTATTAATATTTTATCATGCGCACTTTAAGAATATAAATTTTTTTAATGCCAAAAAAATTAATTATGTATAATTTAAAAATTCAATATGCAAATAATAGAAAAAAAACTTGTAGTCGGGTGTAGCCGACTGGGTAATACTCGCTTAATTTAATTTTACTATATTAAATGGTTGACAACGACCGTTTTAAGCGTATTATGACTTAGATAGCGATTTTTGAAAGTGTTGTTCAGAAGTATTAACAGATTATTTAATCTTTAAATACTGGAGTATTCCGTGGCGAAAAAATTAAGTTCGAATATAAATTTGTTTTAACCTATATACCCATTTCAATTTGTGAACGAGTTAGGCACACAAAGCATAATTAAAAACTATTATAAATATGATTATGTAAATTCAATAGGTTATGCACAACCAAGCTTAAAAATCTGTTTTTATAAAATGAATAGTCCGTCTTTTGTTACTTTTAAAACAATAAGTTAACTACGGGCATGGCAAAAATATTACTTGCAGTTAAGAAATTTGAATTCAGTCATTTTGGCTTAGCAAATGGATTATAAGCCTTCAAGCGGTATCTTGTAGGGGACGTGCTTGTTTTTTTTATAAATTGCATAGTTTGAGGAATTTATGTGTTTGTTTTTCTTTAGAATTTGGCATTTGGAATATGCTGGTTAAAAAAAAAGCCAACTAGCTTCTATATTTGGCTTTCAGCTCTTGTTTTCATTGTTCAGCGCTGCAATTCAAAGCAATTTGTTTTCCATAGCCCACATCCACATTTTTTTTTTGCATTTGTTGAGCTGAGCAGCATTACAACGGGCAGTTAGTTGGCCAATTTTCAAGGCATTTTCCGCGGCTAGGCCAAAAGTCAACAGCGTGCGCGAAAATTCCGTACGAGTTTTCTAATCAATGCTCAAATTCCCAAAAACTGTTAGCTTGGCTTGGCGCCGCATTTGGGTTGCATTTAACTTGCGGCTTTGCGTGCTGCATACAACAAAATGTAAATTCACTGCAATAGTGGGTCAAATAGTTGGTTGGGATGCTGCAGCACAGGCTCAACAAAAATTAATTAAAAATGGTAGTAGGTGCTGCCTACTGGGCGTAAACAAGAGCGAACTAAAACAATTTGGCTACGAAAGAATCCAGTGTAAACTGGCGAACAATGCAGTGGCAACATTTGCAGCCCCTTTGCAACATGTAGCACAAAATAAGCCACACAATTCGCAAATGGCAATTGGCAACCGCGCTGGACTTCAAATTCCTTGAAAATACCTTAATGCATTTAAGTTTGCAAAACAAATTAAGGGCGTGCTAACTGACTATAAAAGGGGTTAACTGGTTTAAAGTTTAAGCTAATTCGACAGTTTATAACAAAATAACGAGAAACATTTAGCTAATAAGCGTAATTGGGGTTGTTTCTTGATGAATGATATTTTGCGGAAACAGACTTTTTTAATTCTAATTATAATTCTTAAAACAAGGAATGTGCAACAGCTGGTATTTTTTTAACAATTACTTATTTAAAGTAAAAAGCAAGCTTGATTAAATTAATTCAGTTCCCTATATTAAAGATGAATGCTTTTTCATGAGTAAAAACAAAAATCATTGCTGCAAAGTTTTAGGGCAGCTGTCGACGCAGAAATTGAAGGCGCAACTGGTGGGGGCAGATTTGCTGGTTAGTCAGACGTCATTTTGACTGTTTGGGCAACAACGACCCACATCATTTAATGAATTCGAGCAAACACGCGCCACGGCCGCTCCATTCATGCCGGGAAAGGGAAAGGCAGAGGTTGGAGCACTCCAAGAACGTCCGCTATCCGGGCTAATCAAGTGCACTGCCTTGGCAGGAGTTGAAGCAAACGAGGAACATGACACCACTTTATTTTGAATTCGTTCCAACCTGTTACCAGTCAGTCAGTCAGTTGGCCAGCATATTTGAGGGGAGTGAATACCTTCTTGGCTGTGTTCGCAGCCTTGAATTGGTAATTGAGGCGGGTTCGCTATTTGCTTGTGCGTTCAAAAAGTAGAAAAATTAGCATTTGATTTAATTATGCAAAAAATTGATGCGAAAGTTGCGAAACTGCGCAGAGATACGGAGATAACAGTACCAGAGAGCAAGATTACGGAGCTCACTCAATGAAAAATATTAACAATAGTCTTTTATTGCTTTATTTAAGTGTAAAAATGTGAAGTTACAACTTGGCAGAACTGCCTGAAAATATTACACTAATGATGTTGCGAGATAAGTAGATTTGGAAACAATTTAACGCAACTTTAGCTAAACATAAATTCAGCTTTCCGCATAAACGCAACAATTTTTAATATAATTAATGCTGTAAACTCATCTTGCGCTCAACTAGACTTATAAAGTAAACTTTTGCGGGTATCGTCCGGGGTGATGTTTGCTTAAAGTTTTTTAATTACTGCTAAAGTTTGCGTTTTCACACCCCGTTGCGATGATTAATACCCTTGTAGACATGTGAATGATGCACAAAACACAAAGTTGTCTGTTCTGCTTAAAGGCAAATTTCCTCGCAAAAAAATTAAATTGATTTATTGAATAAAGAATTCAATTAAACTATAATGCGCTTGCAAAGCATATAAGAATATAGCTACATTTATATATGGATATGGTTTTTGATATCTAGAGTAGAAATTTATTAGCAATATCCATATATTCAAGAAATATTCACATTAGTGTTAACTAAGCAATCCCTCCCGAATCAGCCTTAATAAGCTCAACGTTTACTTTCTAATCCCTACACTTCTTTCTGTTATGGCCTCCACATGTATTTACAATTTAAATGTATTTATATAATAAAGATATAAAACATTGGTCAAAAACAGGATACCATTGAAAGAAAGAAAAGTTCTCGGACTGTGTATTTTATATGTGTACCTAGCTCCTACAGAAACTGAGATGTGCTTGACACTTGATTTGCATATTGGACACAACAATTTTAACAACTAAGCTTCAATAACTAGCTCTTAAACTCACTTTCACTTCGAATACGATAACGAGAGTGCCATAATTAACTCTGGGGTCGCAATTTCTTCTGTTACTCACATATACACTAAATCGTTATGCCCCTACTTATCCACTTTCAACGGAAACAGGGTATTCAATACGTAAATCGCCAATTGATTGCACGCACCTGCATAGATAGCCTCGATGATGATATCCTCCAGGTGTCGGACATTATCGATTTCCAGCTCAGTCAGCAGCACCGCATAGGGAATGCTCTTGGTTTTGATGGCCAGTGAGACGATGGTCAGGTGCTGCAGCTTCTTCTGCATGGCCGGCGTCAGTTCGATGTAGTCCGCCTGCTGTGCCCTGAACTGCTTGTAGGTGCCGTAGGCGAACAGATTCAACGTGTTGTAGTACTTGGCATCGGGTCCGTTTTCCAGCTGCAAGAACAGCACAGTGTTATGTTGGAATTAGTGGGGATTAAGGTTAGCACCTACCTCGGCTACGTTGGGCTCCGCCAGCAGTTCTCCAAATACAAATACGTTCGGCGCGTCCAGCACTTGTTTAATGACGTCTAGCAGAGCGGCGCCAGTTGCGCTCTTGGCCAGCAGGCAGAACTGCTGCAGAAATGTCTCCTTGTTGTTGCTGGGCTCCTCGTTGCCGAGCAGCATGTCCTGAGTCATTTTTATTTATGTTTTTGCTTAATGTGCACTTTAATTTTCAGTTTCTAATTGCACAGCAGCTGAGCTATCGCTTGTTTATATCTCTTTTCAATCGATATTAACAGCAGCAGGCGATTAATCAAGGCTGGTATGCTGACAACCAGAAGTACATAGGCAGTCGTTGGTCCCTAAAACTATCGATGTGAGCGCTATCGATATTAACAGCCCATCAGCTGGTTGCCCGGCCAGTACATGCTAAGAAGCTGGTTGATACGAAACGCACTGGTTATATTGCGCGCGCATCAGATATTTAAAATTCCTTTTTTTTTTATATTAAATATACTGAATAAAATAAAGCTTAAAAAATACATATAAGATTTTAAAATAACTTTGGCTTAATACAAATAAGTAAATCATTAAAATATTTGGAATATATGCGTTATTTACGTACATATATTTAAATACATTTCGTCTATCGCTAAAAACTAGTTAAGTCAACGGCTGTCTTGTTTAACAACTGCTCTAAGAAACTTTAAGGTGAATAGATATATTCGAGAATATATGTGCACGTCGCACATTTTGTTCTATTTTGTCACAATGTCATCAATATGTATATTACACAGTTCCGTCCATCATATTTGAAATCAGCCACACGGTTATCGCTTTAAGACCTTCTAATCCAATAATGCTTCCCTTTTAAAACACTTTTCACGCTCGCACATCAATTTGCACACACACACAGATACACTTATGCTCCACACCCTGGGGAACGGTTGTAAAAATGCCGGTAGCCAACCAACAAGGTTTCTCAGGGCCCAACTTAAAGAGCGTCTCGCAATATTGGCCACACTTATTATTATGTATTTGTCGAGTCTGCAAAAAAAAAAATACAAAAAGGCGCAGGTCAAAGTTGGAAACCCTTTATTATGTGGCGCCGTCTGTTAGGCTGTGCAGTCGGGACGAAGCCTTTGGGGATTCGCCTGCTCATCGATTATGAAAATTTAAGCAAGGCGCATAGAAAAAGGTCAAAGGCCTTGGGGACAAATGTTGGACCCAAGCAGGCAGCACGACATTCCTTAGGCGCACACATCAGCTTTAAAGACAGAAGAGCACATACCCATTGTTATTTTTCACTCGGCTTGTGGCATGTCAGTGCGTGCATGCCACATGCAGCTATGTTAACCGCTGCAAGCTGTTAGTTGGCCTCGCTTTACGCAGGACAGCTGCCAATTGCCATTTGCACAGACCCAGTTAATAGTACTCACAGCTCCCTTGGCCAACTGGCCGAACAGTTCAATATGCGTTCCAATTGGATTAGCACGCCGTCCGCCCACTGACAAACGGGGCGGGGCGCGGCGCCAATTTTATTGGATTTTTAGCGGATGCGGCACGTCGCATGCATCCCAAATTGTTTTCGGTTTTCTGTTTGCCAATTTGGCGTATTTTCGAATTTCGCTTGTTTGCGGGCTCTCCGCAATGCATCGTTTTATGTTTCGATTCGGCGAAAATAATTTTAATATTCACAGTAATTTAGCGCTGGATTTTCCAATTAGTCTCTCGCTTGGTTTCCGGCGAAATGCGCCACGCACAATTTCCTCTGTCGCAAACTTCCAAAATACGTCTGTCATACTAGCAGAAATAGAACTTTTCCACTCTTTACTGCATTGTCATTAATTTGACACACAGTGACGCAGCAGTTGGCGCTTGGTTTCAGTTTGAGTTTGAGTTTGAGATTCATGGATTCGACTCAATTGCCAGCAGCTAACTTGGCCTTGTCTGGCCCTAAACTGGGCTTGCAAATGCGATAAATGCTACTGAATGCGTCATCGCTTTTCTTCAGGGGGTTATTGGGCTGGCCAAGCTGCTTAACTTGGGCTAACAGTATTCAAGAAGATAGCCAAGAAAGTAATGCCTAAATTGTCGTTTCTCGGTATTAGGGTGACTCCCACTTTAACTTGTTGTTATTTAGAGCGACTTTTTTTTAAATATCCTCGAAAAGACAATTTTATCAAGCTATAATCTTTGCAGAAATAAGACTCAATCAGACTGGGGTTAAATGAGGTTCAGTTCAGCATATAACTTATTTTTTTAATAGCTAACAGGAACTTTAACAAGAACCCGACTTGACGTCAATACCTAATTCGCTTAAAGCGCTAACAAAATTATGATTTAAATTAAAAATTCAATTCTTTACTTCATATCTGTATTTATGTATTTATTTTGATCTCTCTCATTTCTCTAACAATTAATTAGAGCATATGTTGCACGATTTGTTTACTAAAAATGAAATAATAAAATAAATACAAATAAAATGAAAGAAAAATGTTCTGCTTAGCATTAAAATATTCAAGCAAAACAAAGCACGCGTCGCAAAGGGGAACGAAACTGTTATACACGACGAGTATAACAGTGTACTAAAAGACGGAGACGAGCTACCTTCCGAACGGGCAGCGGGTGCCTTTCGGCTTATCATTTTTATCAGCACTGCGCGGCGAACAGCACAAAGGAAAAGCTCAGGACGAGGGCCAGGACGAGGACAAGGAGCAGGATGGTTGGTTGGTTACTTGGTTGACCTTGTCTTTGAGCCGCGCGCTGCTCATTAGGACTAAAATTGCTCTGTGTGTGTCTAAGTTTGTGTGTGTGGTTGTTTGTGTGTGTTTGGCTCACTTTGTGAACTGTCATTGTATTGTTGATACTTGTTTTTGTTGCGGCTTATGTTGATTTTATCGACACAAATGACCCAAACTTAATAAATATAAATATATAATTAACACTAATTTATATTGTACATACCCGTACACCACATGAAGCACACACAGATATGTTTAAAATAGTATTGAATTCAGTTTGTGGCTTGTGTTTGCGATAAGTTAAGAAACAATCTAAATAATACATATATAATCTACCCTTTTAATTAATTAAAGTTGCACTTATGCAGCATAACGGTATCTGCGTCTGCTTAAATAATTTATGAAAGTTTGCTTTCAGTTTAATATACCTGTTGGGTGTCCTGTTCACCTTTAGTCCTGCTTTGACATGTTTGAAGCACAGCAGGAATGCTTCAAATTAAATGTGCAACAAATGCCAAAAACTTTGCCAAAGGGCTCTTCCTTTGACATTTAACGTTTGGACTTTGCATTTCTGGCCGAAAGCAAAATAATTAAATATGCAATGCAATCACATAAAGTCCGGTTTTGTGACAAACAAAATAACTAGGAATCGAGGGGGGGGGGGGGGGGGGGAAAAATGAAATTTTGTTAATATGGTATTCATTTGACATTTCAAAGAATGCTTTAAATATTTTGCTATTACAAGTCAGAAGAAGAAGAACTCAATTTTATCATTCCAAGGCACTTTAAATTAATTTCGACTTTGCCAATGAGCAGTTTTAAGAAGCTAGTCAGCTTGTCATTCCTTTTGTTTAAATCAATTCATCAATATGCATTGCCAATTGAAAAAGCTGTTGAATTCCGAATCAAATATACGAATATCAAATCAAGTTTACAACAATGCAAGGCGAGCAGAAATCCCGAATCTCAATTTATCAGAGACTTCGCCTCTGTCAATGTTTCTTTGCCAATCACAAAAGAAATCACAGAGCACAAATCCATAAATGGACACAACCGCAACAAATAGTGATTGAATGATGTATTCACGACAAGCTGATACCCTGTAAGTGAAATTGAGTCCAAGAGAAAAGTTCCTAATATGCAAAGCTTCTAGTTGACTTTTTGTCTATCTACATATAAGATAAAAAGAAGATATTTATTTGCTTATTGATGTTGTTTAAGAATATATATGTATATATATATATATATATATATATATATATGCTTTACAAATGACATACGAGACATACCAACTATAGACTGTCATCACTCCCCCTTTAACATGTGCTATACAGGGTATACAGATAGCCAAACAAATACTATCTACCCACATATGCAAATACACAGCATAAATAAATGTATCTATATTTATGTACATGTGTCTTCCAATGTGTGTGTGTGTGTGTGCGTGTGTGTAAGTCAGTCAGGCGTCACATATGATTATAACAAATTTGTTTATTTTGTTGTCCCTGGGGAAACGCAACCCAAAATACAACTTGATAGATAGCTGTGGCCAATGCTGACAGTCAGACGGGTCGAGGACGGGGGGCGGAGGGCGTGGCAGGTGTTACTGTTACTGTTACAAACCGCTTGAGTGTGTGTGTTGCGGCTTATAAATACTTTGTGGGCATTTTTGGTTGTGCAACATAATTATGGTGTTTTGGGCGCTTTACAAAACCTGTAATTTTCAAAACCAAAAATAACAGAGGTGTTTATAATTTGTATTCGAGTATTCGAATTAATCTTGAATGAGTTAAGCAAGCAAATATATTATTACTTTAGTCACTCTCAAAAATTACAGGTCTTCAATTTAATATAGAATCAACTTATTTTCTATCGATTTAAAGTTTGAACTTTCAAAAGAAAAACTCTAATTAATTATTTTGTTGAAAGATACACTTGCCACTTTTCTACGAATCCACTTGACTCTGCTAAACGTTGTAAGCTGCTTTTTGTGCTCTAATCAGAACTTAAACATTTTGGCCAATATCACGATGGGACATCCTAGCTGAGCCGGTTACCAGGAGCAACCAGCCAGGCAAGGACCATCAATTCCAATCTGCATTGCCTATTTTTAGCCTGCGTAACATGTTGACTAAGCACCTGCAAATGTTTGCCCGTGCCGGGCTAACAATCATGTTCGCCGCTCATGTTGTGGGCCTTAGGCCTAAGCCAAAGGCAATTCCAGTGCCCGCTTTCCCGCTCCCCGGAAGGATAACAAAATTGATGAATGCTTTGCATGATTTGTTCCAGTGCAGATTAAGCCCAAAAAACCAGGCAAAAACTCGGCTCACAAGCAAACACAGGCGGCAGCAAAAAAGTTTAGACAGGGCGAAAAGCTGCAAAGGAAAATGAAAACAAACAGCTTTTACATAGACCTAAAACTCACATGTGCTTCAACTACAATCTCATCCTGCCATCCTGTTATCGGGCCAAAAAAAAAAAAAATGAGCGAGAGAGAAGCAAAAACCTATCAAAACAAACGATAATGTTGCTGTTGCCGTCATTGATGATGTGCACGATGGATAATAAGGACGTCGGAATGTGAATGTGCTCCAATGCCACTTTAATGACACGCGAGAGCTCATCCCCCCAACCCCGTCCCAACATCACCATGGATGATGTGTTGATTGCCCCAGCGGATAGAAGCAGCATCAGCATCAACAGCATCAACAGCAGCATCAGCAGCAGGACGAGGAGGCGGCGGGATTTGTAGGAACAAGTCAATTGGTCAGCAAACAATAAAATCAAGCGGAAAATTGACCAAAGACGCGCCACTCGAAAGCACCTACAATGTATTCCCGTTACTTAAACACACACACACGCACACGCACCCGGGCACACACGCGTATGAGAATTCGGAATTTCGAGTATCAAATAAAACTGAAATTAAAGCACACTTAAATAGGGCAGCAAATTGTTCGAATTGTTTGCAGGTTAGCGGAAAAGCATTTCCAATGGGAAATAACTAGAAAAGCTAGCGAATTTCTACAGCGAACAACAACAAAAAGCTAATGCAAACATTAATTCAGGATCTCTACAGAATTGCAGAAGCAGCAAAAATAAACATCAGGTTTTTGGTTGAATGACTAAAAACATTTCCTTTATCAGTGCATATAAATAATATTCATTATTTTTTGAATATGTGGAATTGGAATGCATGATTATTTAATACATAAGAAAAGTTTAGACTAAAAAAAAATAAATAGTAATGATTAAATAATGAATAACAATGATGAATGATATATAAAACATAATTGGCCAGCTTAACTTTTAAACGATTCCACCTAAGGGATACTATTTTAAAAGAAGTCGAAATCTTCGTAAAGAAAATTTTATAATATAGATGGTGATCAATTTTCCATCTATTTTACAAAGAAACTATACAAAAATTCATCATTCTAAGAATTGTTGATAGCTTGACAACTTCTTCCTTTAATAGATAATGTTGAGTTTCAGTAGTAAAAGAAACTGCGCGGTTTTAAAAACGTTTTCTGCTTTTATTTCCATTTAAGAACTTGCTCAATATTTCGTAAACACAGCTGTCAACTCAATTAATCAATTAAGAGCCAAAAACAATTAATAAAGCTTAATGTTCTTCTAGTTAACATGTCCATTAAATGGACATTAATTGTTTTGTTACCTTCAAAAGAGACATACTTATATTTAGAACACTTTAGAAGCATAAATGAGTTTGGTTTCTTAAATGTTTAATCTGTTTTTTTACAACCGTTATATAATTATTTTAATTGCATTAGTTTTCAATATTTTTTTATGCATTTAAAGGCTTTTTTGCTGACTTCTTCCTGGTCACTAATTAGTGTTAATGCTTGACTTAAATCTGCTGCTCATTGAATATGCAGGATTCATTTGTCAGTTGATGCTTTAAAGCAAATTAATTTGCCTATCTTTGTATTTGTTTGCTAGTGTGTGTGGTTTTTTTATCTAACAGTTGTTACGCCGCCTAGTACTTAATTGCACGTAGTGCAAATTAGCTTTTGGCCAGCTCATTAGGCAAAGCAATGTGTTGCCTGCTAGGCTGGTAGGGGGGAGGGGGAGGGGGAGGAGGAGGAGGAGGAGGAGGGGCAGTTAAAATGGCCAACAAAAGATGTTGGGCATTTGGGCTTTCAATACGCCTACTCGAGCGGCATTGGCAATGCCATCCGTCTTCGTTTCATTATGTTTGAGGTACTCGTAATCCTGCCCGCTCGCCAAACACAGACTCGGAGTCGGCCCGCTGCCCAGCTCCTCTTTCGGCAAGGACAATGGCGAGGATGTCGCCATTTTGTTTGCACTCTGAATGGGCGCCCAGGCAGCAGTTGTTAACGCAGCTGTTTCTTCTTGTTTGCTGTTTGTTGTTGGCGGCATTTCTATTGACAATTTTATTTATTAAGATTCGAGTTCATTAAACCTTAATATTTGGTCGGCCAGCCGCACGGCTTTCACACGGCCCCCTTCTTGCCGCATGCCGCATAAATCACTCGCCGCTCGATGCTGACCGGCGCCATTTTGTTTGCTACTATTTTGATTTCCCCGCCCCCTTTCCTTTCCCTTTTCCTTTCTGTTTCCCTTCCCATTTCCTTTTCTTCTCACAGTACTTTTGGGGGAGAAGTAGTTTTAAAGCGCTCCAAATTCTTTTATGCTCCGTTGCGCAAACAAACCCAACGACAACAGCGACAAGGACAACAACGACAAGGACAACAGCGATATAGAATATACTCCTGTGCTCCTGTGCACCAGCTTTGCTGGGCACTTAATCCATAAAGATTTATTTATTGGCCTGGCCGAAACACAAATTGTTGCTACTGCTTTTATTTTCCATTCATTCCTGCCGAATAAAAGTTTTTAATTAAATTTGCAACATTTCGATTTTACTGCAGGTACGTGGAATATTTAAAAGAACACGTTTATATTGAATAATCGCAACAAACATTTAGAACAATTTGGAAATACTTGGGTTTTATTTTTAAAAATAGAGGAATAAATAATTGCAGCTAGGTTAAAATAATTTAATTAATATATTTTAAAGAAGAAAACAAAAGGAGATATAATCTTGAGTTTTTTAAATTTTTGTTTAATTTAACGTTGAGAAACGCGATGGAACCTATAGAAAAAGGAACAGGAATTAATAGTAATCCCCAAAATAAGAATATATCTACATCAATCTAATATATATTGGCAAACATAAATTGGCAAGGCAAGCTATTCATTGGAACGGAAACAGATTGAGCCAAAAGCTATGTAAATAGATGACCTGTATTAGTATTAGTAAGAAGACTCAGCTTACAAATACTACAAGTACATATATTTCCACATATAAGCAAACAGTTGCTATAAAAAAGAGCAGAAAAAACTCCGACAGAAAAGTTAACAAAGAGAAAATAGAATTGTGTGTGTGTATAAGTGTGTTTATGAATGCATGTGTCTGTTTTGCAACTGCAAGTAAAAAAGACTTACTCATGTTCGTCGCCAATTGTCAAATTAGTCAAACTGTAGCACAAGTTTATTTTAAAAGCTGCTGCGAGTTTAATGAAAGTTTGTGGCAATCAATTATTAAAGTAAGTTTTTGTTTTGTGTGATTGAGTGGAAAAACACAAACTGACTGACACATCCTTTTGTTGTCCTTTTGCCACCTGTTTAAACAGACTTATTAAACAATAAATTATCAATTATATGCTTTCAATTCACACATTGGCTCAAAATGTTTTTGCTTGTTCTGGCTTATACATAAATATATGCACTTAATTAATCGAATAATCTTTTGTGAAGGAAAACACATAGCATTAATTAATTAATTACATTTTCACTGAGTTGAACAGAATTGATTTAAAATTAATTATTTTTTCGCTCATTTATTTTGTTCGCATGTATAAAAAAAAGAGCAACAAATGGGGATAAAAATCAATTTCATTGAGATTTCGTGGTTCATTCATTATGTTTGTTAAACTTTATATGTTTACTTATTTCCCTCGACATTTGTTGTTGGTGTTGAATTATCCTTGAGGGCGTCTCGCGTTTTCTTTTGTCAATATTTGCGCGCATGTAAAAAGGCAGCTGCGACCCGAAAATGGAGTTGGTCAAAATGGTGGCTTAAAGCTCAGAAACAAGCTCCACAATGCTGTCTGGCCGCTGTTGACATTGATGGATGATCGGGCTTTAAAGAGCGCAACTTATTACCTGATTATTTATTGAATTGCACGCATCGATTGGGCCTAATGGAATTTGCAATTACATGCATTCGACCACAATTGATTGAGCCTAATTGCTAAAACAAGTTTTGTGGCTGCAAATTTACAAAATTTCCATTTTCGCATTTTTTTTTTCGCCACCGCCCGCCCAAAAACTAATTTAACTCTTTATTGCCACCAGCTAAAGCGAAAGTTTCTATGGCCCGCAAAATATGCTGGGTAATATTTAAAAAGGATTTATTTTAATTAAATTTTATCAGTAACTTATTGGCAGACAGGAACTAACAATAACATCAGTATTATCCAATTAAACTCAACTTGGCTGATACTATTGTGTGTGTGTGTTGTGTGTTTTGTGTCCCGAAAGTCACTTGGCCCTGAAATGAGCACCTGGCCATAACTAATGCTATTGGCGTCGACAATAATTATGTGTTTGCCGGCACGCACATGAAAATTGATTTGAATAATACCAAATTGAATACATGTGTACTCGAGGAGATAAGTTCGGTGTGGAAAACGTGTTCGTTGCTCACACCTGCTGCACAGCCCGAATAATTCGATTACTTCGATTTCATTCAGCCAGCAGACAGTCTGAAGCATAGTCAATATCCTTGAACAGCCTTGGCTATTAATCAGTCGAAAACACTTATACTTGTACTATATTTTAAGTGGAAATTTAATAGAATTTGCATTTTAGCTATTGAAATTTGTATGTCATTCATTCATTAACAAAGACTTTTGCAAGCAAACCTTTAAATTATAATATATTAAATTCATATACTGACAGCTTACACTTTTTTTTATAATTATTTCATATCTGCCAAACAATTATAATAATGATGCTTGTGCTTTAATTTGTCTGTGGAATCTCAATTAATTTTTGCTTTTGTTTACATTTTATGCCCATTTTCATTTATTTATCAGATCAATTGACGTTCGATCATTATTCTGGATTAACTTTTGTATATATTTTACAAAGGACATAATTTAATTAATTTCTTTAATGCAAATATGCGCAGATAGATTATCAGGTAACCCATAAACTAGCCAATGCATAAATTAGCACAAATTAAATTATTATAGATATTCAATTAAATGAGCACACGTGAGAGCTAAAAATTGGTTAAATAAGTGCATATTTTTGCAACACCTTGAATTAATTATGCGAACGCATAAAAAACGTATACAAAAAGTTGTGTGTATCCAACTGTACAATACTCTTTTACAGTATAAAATTCACTTTAAGGAGTTAAACAGGTCTTCATTTAATAAATTATTTAAACTTATTTTTTTATAAGAAATGTATAAGTTTTTTATATAAAGTATATTTTAAATTGGGTAATCAGCTTCTTTTATAATCTTTATATTAATAACTAAGCCTCGAAAATAACATATATAAATGCTGTTAAATTTTTAACAGGCAAATCCAACATGAATTAACATTGTCCCAATTCGTGGTTTGTGCATCGGCTAGCAGAAGCTTTCGCTTAACAGTGGGCAGCTGTGGAGGCTCTGTTAAAACTGGTTTGAGACCTGCTCTCAACAATTAGCGGCATTAAATAAATTATGGGGCACACCTTTACATTTGTAATTAAGTTTAAATGCAAGTATTTGCTTAAAGCTTAGCACCTCCGTTCTTTTCGCTTTAAACTACAATTATCTGATTAGGGCTTCAGTTAATAGCCGGCAGCCCCCTTGGGTGGCATTTGTTCACTCAATCGAGTGTTGCATTAGTCAATAATATGGATGGGCATTCCTAGTCAATTCTCGCTGCCTAATGTGGCATAAAATAAACATGTGCGACTGATTTGCATGCACAAATAATTACAAATCAAATCAAAACAATGTTTTTAAACTATTTTGCCTAAATCAACAATTGCCAGCTGCATCAACAATAACAAAAGGAACAACAACATCGCCTGCCACAATTTGCATTTAAGCGGCCGCAGCAAATTGATTGAGATTAAGTGTGCTTAATTGAAGCCTCCAATTAATTAACATATGATAAACATCAAATATTTGTGTAGTTCATAAATCAATTCGTTTAAAAAACTCTATTCACATGTCAATGTCAATTAGAAGCAGAAGAAAAGGGACATACAAACATATATAGAATAAGTTAAATAATATAATGATTATTAATCTTAGAAGACATACGAGTGCATTTACCCCAAGGCTATTAGCTTTTGCTTCAATTTCAAGCAAAGCCATTCAATTGTATATATGTACTATTCAAGCATTTGATAGATATGAGCACATGCATCTAGTTAGCAGTAATAAAAAAAGACTGTCAAGCAAAGAGACAAAATTTATAAAAATAGAAGCGACCTTCAGCTGGGATTTATGGCATCAAAGCCGGAGCTGTGAATTCAGTGCGGACAGTCCAATTTGCAAACTGTTTCAAGTGAAAGGCTCCAGCGAACAAGACATTGAAGTACGTCGTGCTCAGCCCAAAAGCCACGAGCGTCGCATAAAAAGGGGGGCGTGTGTGTGAAGTTTGTTCGATGTTTAGTTTGGCACATAAGCGGCTTATGCAAAAATGGACAAACAACACATAAGAGTGCTCTTCTCCCGAACAATGTCACTTAGTCAGCCAGCGAGCAGCAGCATCAACAAAAACAATATCGAAATAAGAGTCGCATCAGCTATGAAAGCAAAAAACGTGTTCAACGATCTGACGCACCAGCAAATAATTGGGGAAATACCTAGAAGCACGCCGAGCTTGGCCTAAAGCAGAGCTCAGCTTAAAACGTTGACTTCTTTCGCACATCTCACGAACTGCGTCAGCTTTCAGCTTCTTTTTGTTTAAGTTTTTTTTTAACTGGTCTGAAACAAATTGACTTTGTTTTAAAGCAGGGGAGTTTTATTTCGGGCTGCGTGCTGTTTTTATATAATTAGCATATATTAGTAAATAATTACGTTTAAGTCAACAAGTTTGTTAAACAAGAGTGAATCAGATTTTTACGAAAAATGTGAATTTTTGTTTTACAAGTTGTTTACAGAAATATTTTACAAATTTGCTTTAACTCAATTTAACTAATATCATATTAGAGCTGTTTAGTTGTTAATTCCATTTTGTTATTTTAAATTTGAATTGGATATCATCAAAAATGTCGTTCAGTGTAAAAAGCCAATCTTTTTTTTTTGAATTCTTGTTTGTCTTGTTTGTCAATATGGTTTGTTATCTTGTGCTATCTTCAAGCCTAATGTTTTATATTGTAGTTTTATTATCAAGTTGTTATTGAACTCTGTTGAGGTTGACTGTAACATCGACTTTTTAAATCAACTTTTCCGACACACTTTCAAGGCGCTTTCCTGCCAATTAGACGGCTTTAACAATTAGCTTGTTAACGCGATTAGTTAAACACTTAAGAGCACATAATGCATATAGAGAGAGATTTGTGTGGAAGTTCAACAGCCACAATTCAATTGACCTCGGCTTATCAAGCACAGTAAATCCGATACTTCCGACCGTTCATTACACTCTCGCCTGAGGTTAACGTTAAAAACGGGTTCGCTGGCGATTCGTGTGGTGTGCCAATTGACCACAGGGCGTATGAGTAATCAGGTGCAAACTTGATGCGCGCTTGGCCTTCGATTGCACTCAACCCCTCGTTTAACCGCAAATTGTGGTCAACGTAAGCTGATTGTTTTCGCAAAGTCTGTTCGCCGCGGCAAGCTCTTGTCGGACACGCCCCAAACACGCCAGGCAGAGGTCAAAGGCGTCACGATGCACAGATAAAATAAACTTAATGGAATGTTGCAAAAAGCAAACCATGCAAATATCGAGGGAAGCCCGAGCTCTCAAGCTGGGCTTGAATAAAAAACCTAAAACCTGTCTCGATCCGCTGGCGTTGTTATTGTCGCATTCAGTTCCAATTCATTTAATATTTAGAAGTTCGCCGCTCGCGTTGCCAGCTCAGTTTTTATAGCGCGCGGCAACGGAACAGATCGCCGTCGAGTGCCGTCGATCGTCTTCCAGTTCTATCTCTTACGGTGCTATCTTCCAGTTCGATAACTGAATTGTCAACACGTGCAGGTAAAAGTTACTAGAGTGCAACAATCCAATGAAATGAATGTGAAAAACTGTTTAATTGTGCGCTGTTGATGTGATTGACAGCGCATATCACGTATACGCACCGGTGTGAACAGGACTGAATTAATAACGCAATTACTTAATGGCAGATTAAGCCGAAAAGTGCAAACGAAAACAATTTAAAATATTCTCCAAATATTTGCCATGAATTTTATTTTTTATTAAAGCCGAACGATTGGCGACTTTTAAGGGCATATCAAGTATTGAGTATTGGGCGTGTTTGTGTTTTAAGTACTTCATTTCCATATATATATTTAAGACGCTGAATTTCCAGTTTGATTTCATTTGTGCATTTGAAAAAACCCATTTGCATATATCTTTATTAAGTAAAGATAGCAAAGTCGTAAAGAATATCAGCAAGTATATTCAAGTTTATGTTTTTTATGGCTGACTTTTGTTGGACTTAGCAAAGTTAAACAGTGTAACTATGTATCGAAAACAAATCTGGTTGATTACTTAGAGTCGCGCGACTTTGCTTTTTTGTTGCAACTTTCAATCTTTAATTAAATGCAAGCGCTTTCGATCGTATCGCACTTTTCCCAATTATCCGATGGCGTTTGTCTGGGACACCAATTTCTCACAAATGGCACCGCAGGGAACAGGACCACAAGTTTGTCCATAAAGCGAGTGCTGAAAAAAAATCGGCGAGAAAAACTGGAGGAAACGTAAAAAATTGTATGATAATTGAAATGTGCGTGGGCGTCGGCGGGCGTGGCAGGCCAGCCACATTGATGGGTTTTTTTCTTCTTTTTGCTTTTGGCTGCGGACCGCATTAAATTTAGTTTAAACAACAAAGTTGCCAAGTTCAAAGTTTGCGCAAAAGTGAATTAAATAAGTGCGGGTAAATAATTGCGATTAATTTAGAAATTTTGCAATCAATTTAAGTGGCCAACTTGGACCAAGTGGAAAATAACAAAGTCAGAAAAGACAAAAACGAAACAATTGTAAAAGCTTGGAAAAAATATATATTAAATATAAAAGAGATACAACTTAGCTAAGAGTGCAAAACACTTTAAAAGCACACAAAACAAATCAAGTGAAAGTTTGAAGTGAAATGCTTTAGTTTTTAACTGTTGCTCTTGATTTAGAGAGCTAAAACCACGAAATACTTGCAACATTAGCTGGCATTGTAAGACAACCTCTTTATTTGTTGAGTAGTAATCAAAATAATTCACATTAATTATTCCGAGCCTTGTTGAGTTGAAAGCATATGTTTATTTGTTTTAACTATTACTTAGTTTCAATCTGAATAGACCTATCTCAACCTAACTCACAGTTGAACAGCGGCCTTTACCTTTAATCACAATGGCTTGTTAATGACTGAGAAGTGAGTGTATAAGAAAAAATGTGTTCAAAGATAGTGTGTTAAATTCTCAGCTGATAGGGAAGGGTTGGTTCTCTGGCTGACTTTGGCTTTGCTACACGCAGACAAGAAACTCATTAAAATTCGGAGCGGAAGCGCAAAGTGTGATTCGCAGCACGTGGCAGGTGGTAAGCGGCATGTGGCTTGTGGCAGGTGGCAGGAAACGAGTGGCGACATTGGCCTTTGCGTTCATTATACTTACACGCATGCGAGTTTTAGCGTACAGCATGTGGCAAGTGTTACTGTTGCCATTGCTCGTTAACTAAGTTACGAGCACGAGAATAGTTGAGCTGGGTTTGCTTAGACGCGGCAGAGATGTGTTCGAGTCACGAAGCGGAACACGAGACAAACTCGGTTTAAAGTTGTTATTCCGACACAAAAGCAATCCAATAAGAAATCGGATGCTTCATAAATATTGATTACCTTTCAATCAAATTTAATAATATTTTTATATTAATTGCAATGCAATAACTATTGTGGAACCATATGAAATATTTAAATTTTAAGTTCGGGCAATGGGAAAACGTGGCGCATGTTGTGGCATATAAAACCGCGACGCATGCCCCATCTCTACGCCCCACTGTTCCCCCCCGCGGAGAGCGCGTATTGCAATCTGTGCAGCGCTTTTGCTCATTTGCCATAAATAACACTTGGTAATCTGATAGAACAGCCATTTTGGGTTACAGTTTCGCTGTAATTTACGCAATTTGAGGTTATGGCCCGCTGATCGTTGCCATCACGCAAATTGCATCAGCTCAGCTTACACCGATAAATGTAATATGTATATAGTGCATATATATATAATCGATAGTCGCCCGACTGGCATTTCCCACGCCCAGCTATGCAATGAATCTGAATCTGAATCTGAATGTGAAGTTGTTGCTTTTGCTTTGAATATTTAATGCCAATTAGTAAACCGTTCTATTCCTGCAGCTGCTTATTAGCCGTTATCGCCTTCGGCCCTGCCCGTTAGGGTGCTTCACTCTCATGAATTTGTTGTAATTCATTAGCTTTGCAATTTGCAATTCGCTGGCTGCGTTGTTTTTGTTGTTTTGTGGGTCAAGAATGCGGCGAGCTCACTTTTCCATGCCGTGTGTAAAGCAATAAAGTTTATGAATTGTAGAAAATGCTTAACAAACTGAAAAAAATAAACAACATGCGGAAAGGGACTCTCAGGTCAGGGCACTTGGCTTAAATGCACAAAGTGAAGGGTAATAATTGAAATTTAAATTAACAATGGAGCATTCAAATTCAGCTTGCTGCCACTAATTCGACAGTTGTTTGAGCCGCTAATGCGTTGAACATATATCAGTCAGCTCGACAGCCAGTTTAATTATCCTGTCAAAAGTTAATTAAAACGTTTTGTATTTAACGCAATTTTTCCAAGAAATTTCTGTAAGTGTCAAAAGTCTTATAAATCTATTATGAATGTTATATAATATCGTTTAATACTTCAATGCTTTGCATAATTCTGTATACGATGTATTTAAGTAGCAGTCCTTAAGCTCAGCTTGGGTTGGAAAATTCCTTTTTATCTTCATACAGCATTAAAGCAACGAAATAAATGTTTGCGGTAGTTACAAAAATTAAAGTCAGTATTCAACAACTTAAATTACCTACCAGGCATTAAGTCTTTTTGATCACCACTTTCCGTTTGCGCGGAAAGGACTTAAGGACATCTGCTTAATGTTTATTCTTACACAATACCCCATCAGAATCAAACCAAAAAGCAGACAGCCAGCGCATACAATGCGGTCTGCAAGCATACAAAAATAAGATAAATACTACAATGCATATGGCTTTTTTTTATTCGTATACATATTCGCACGCACTCACTTGCTCACTCAGACAGTTAGTCATTCACTCAGTCACTCAGTCAGTCACTCAGTCAGTCAGTCAGTGGGAAAGCCCGGCGGGAGAGTCGAGCAGAAAATAAGCAACATAAAGAGCAGCAAGGCGGAAGTACTCTGCAAATAAAAACTACCATTTTTTGTGTGTGTGCACTTCACAAACTACACACACAAACACACACACACTCACACACATATGCACGCATTTGGGGCATCGCCCACGAAATGAAATGCAGACGACAAACTGCAACTGTGCAAATGCTTGCTGCATATTCTGAATACGCGCTGATGCCGCTGCTGCTGCTGCAGCAGTTGCTGCTGCTGTTGCTGCTGCAAGTATTACCACAGCGGGAGTATTAACGCTCCTTGACTTGAGTTCGCAGCTTTTTTTAGTGGCTTTCCCTTCTCTTTTTTTGGCTGCAAGCTGTTATGGCTTTATCGAAGTGCGCTTATTTTGACAAGAATGTGACGAATTTGTATTGTTATGTTGCTGTTGTTATGTACTCGCGGCCATTTAAAAGTGCCTAAACTAACTTTTCCCCTCTCGCATATAAGCCCTACTTTCAAATATTTGCCAATTATTGTGTAAGCATCCTTAACTCTTAGTAAGATTCCCTTTAGTAGAAAGGTTTTAAACTGTTTTAGCATCAACAAAATGTGTATTCTCTCACTCAAATTTATTCTTATTATGTTGTTACTTATAGTAGATAATTTTCATGCTAGCCTTGCATTTGCAATTAAAAGCTTTACTTTCAGAAGGAAATTGAGAGAACACTTACAAATACTTACCTGTCCTTAAACAATTAAGCATCCTTTCTCTTCAATTCCTCTTTTTAATGCCTGTTTACATTCTTTAAGTAACAACCCTAAGTAGAATAGAGACTGCATTTGTGTGTTTTGCTTTGTTCGTTTCCCTAAACGTTGCACTTTTCTGCACAATTGAATGTGTTTGAGCCAGTTCATGAGAACTTTCTATGTTTTTGACATTTGGCATACGAAGAAACATTTGCAATTTAATCGTTGCACCTGCTCGAAAATAACGCATTACGAATTTCAATTGGAAATGCGTGAGCTGGCATTTTCCGCTTCAATTTCATTTTCGATGCTCGGCGCCGTTTCCGTTTCCGGTTGCCATTTGCGTGTTTTGCATGTGGCCTTATCTTTCATTACACTTTGTTGCCAGCTGCCAACATCGAAACGTGCAAATTAGTTGTGAGAACTACAACGCACTTACTACACCGCTTTTCACACACACACGCACAGTCGCACACTCGCCCACTCACACGCACACACTTAAGTGCAGCATACTTTGTTTGCAGTTGCCTTTTCTGCTGATTTTACTGCTACCTTTGTTGTTACTGCTGCTGCTGCTGCTGCTTTTGGTGCACTTAATGGCTGTGGGCTGCACTCTGCTCGCTGCAATTCATAAGGGACCACATGCCTCGCTTTTGACGTGACTTTTGGCCAATAGTCAATCAACCCTGGACTACATTACATTTCCGACAAGCTTTGTTTTTGCAATAACTGCACTTTTAATTAACAATAGCAGCCAGTTTTAGTAAAACTCTAAAGAGCTTTCTATGAACAGCAAACCATTTAGGAAAGTTTGTTTTGGTCAAATACAAATATCATCAGAAATTCTCTTTCTATCTTTTTTTATTATGGCATTTTTCCCAATGTGAGTTTATGTTTGCTGAGAAATAAAATAAATGCAAATAATTGAACAAAAATTAATTGTAAAAATAGCTGCAAAATAAAATAAATTAATGTGGAATCAGATTATGTTTTTAAATAAGTTTTTGATTTCCTATAGCTCTAAAGTTTTGTTTTAAATTATTTTTTTTTTACATAAATATTGCAATATTACATTGGTCATCAAAAAGTGAGAAAATATATAATAACAACCCAGTTTCCATTGTTTACTCTTCATGCAACAATTTCACGAGATTGATGTCATGGGGTTCAAAGGTTTTTACCAGCAGCAAAGTTAAAAAAAAAAACAACCTCATTAAATTGTGAGTTTCTTGCAGCCAACTTGTTTAAGCTGCTTGTCGGTTTGATAACGGAAATTGGCAAAGCGACTCGTGAGATTTAACAGCGGCGCCTGCCTTAACATGGCCGCTGTTAAACTCTCTTAGGCTGTTAGAGCGTTCGGAGAGCAGGGAAATTTTAACAGCACGCTGTTACGCCATAACAGAGTCTGGGCAGAGGCGTGACAACAATATTGAAATTGAAGCGCACATTAAATCACAAGTAGAATTTATTTGATTGAAATGCATAATAAAAGAGCCTGATTTGCCTTTGGTCTGTCTTCTGTTATTATTGTCATTTTTATTGGCCTTCAAATAGCGCTGAAGTAATGAAAAACGTTTACGTTTGCGTTACATTCCGTGTGTTTATGTTGGCTTATTACGGCTAAGTTCCGCCAAAGTTTGACGCACACGGCCCATAAAAGCCCCTGCGCAGTTGTCTAAGTAACTGCGCCCAAGCGCTGGGACAGGCTGGTGATAAACATAAAAATGCTTATAGGTTTTGACGACATTATAAATTTATGATTGACTGGCTGACGACACGGTGCGAAGGCCTTTAACTCGAGGCATTGATTTGTGGAAGGCAGCTTTAAGTGTTTCATTAAATGTCCACATGTCCGTGGGGCGTGTGCCTCGTTGGGCGTCAATTTGCAGCATTTACTTTGGTGGCACGGCTCATTAGGAAACGCGAAAACATAAGCTAAATTATCGCGTACTCAAAGCAACAATAAAACTTTAGCCAGAGCAGCGCTCGCAAGTATGTAAAGGACTCGTACAGTGGAACAAAGTATGCATTTTTAATCTGCCCTTGTCAATCTGGGTTATTAAAAAGACATTCGGCTTACTGCACATCTGCTGTGAATTTTCACCTTTCTATGAATTTGTAATACATCTTCGTTTAAGTGTTGTTCTGTTTTTTCTTTTTTTTTTTTTTGGCTTGCAGAGCATAATTCACGTAGTCTCTATACTCTTTGGTCTAAGGCAAGTTGGCCGAGCTGCGAGTTACGAGTTACTGACTGGGCAATAAAACAATTTCACCCGAGAGTATGCTGCATAAAAAAAGTGCCGTCTCCCGCGGCGGCACAGAAGAAATCACAGCTGTAGCAGCCGCATCGAAGGCATTTTCCAAGATTTATGCTTTGGCCTCGATGTGCCGCCATTAAAATTGTATTTCATTTTTCGGTAAGCGGCTCCCGAAAACTTTTTTGCTTAATTTTTTTGGCCAACTTTATTTGCCGCCCCTTCCGGCCACTTTGAAACAATGTTGCCTCGCGCGCGCGCCCCTGCTCAAAGGGGGCGTGACCCGGCAGGAGGCGGCAAGGGGCCTCCCTGGTTAGCATACAAAGTAAGTTTTCATGGCGAGGTGCGCTTTATCTTCATTTCTTTTCTGTTTTCCCTTTATTTGTGTTTGGCTTTGATGTGTTTTGTTTGCACCTGCCGCACTGCACATGCAGATACATCTCACGCTGCCCTTTGATGTGCCATATTAAAAACGCCTTTACGGCGAACGCCTGCAAAAACCGTCGGCCAACTTGCAGTGTCAGCGATTCAAATGTGGCGACTGTTGCCCAACTGTGGCTAGATACACATTTGTATATGATTTTTCTGGGCAAACAAGCCGCCAGCTGCCTTTGTCCAAGTCCGCAGCTTGCTAACATATGTTTTTGTCAACAGTTCTTAGCTCCCAGCAGAAGGTCCCGCAAAATTAATAAATATATACTAAAAAAAAAGCATTCTTTAGGGATTATCTTAAAGTAAAACAAAATACAGATAAGATGCACATTAAACAGATTTCAAAGTGTAGTTCAAAAGATTAGCTAACAATTATATTTTGTTGTAGCTTGGGGGAATATTTAAAGCTGTTTAGGAAAATAACTAACAGGGAACAAATATGTTTAGCTTAGCTTAAATCGCAAGCTTAATCACCTTCACTTTTTTACTGTTAACTAAGCTTGTATAACTGTCAACTGATTTCACGTTTTACAGGGTATCACATTGTTGCAACACTGCAACATTCAAAGCCGTACACAATTGTTATTGTTGCCATTGTTTTGGTTGCAAGCATTTGTGATTTCTTTTGTGACCGCAAATCGTTTGACAAAACACAAAGTGCTTAAGAATAATCCGTGTAAGAAATTTCACTTTCGTGGAAAACAAAACCTTAGCTTTGGTGTGGAAAACAAGTTAATCAGTCTTTGTGGCTCGGCATTCAAATTTGGCCAGACTTAATGAAGTGCATTTGAAGGGGGGACTTAAGAACTAGTTTGGGGCAGAGCTGAAAGGCAAACCAAATTAATGCACATTAAGGAGAGCAAATGTTAAGGAGAATGTCAAATAATTGTGGCGTCAAAAATGAGCTCACACACACACTCACACTCACACACACACAAAGACAACTTGTTTTGGGGCCGATCACATTTTATTGTTGCTAATCAGCTGGTCAAGCAAATGATTTGCACGCTGTCCACTCATTCATGATGTTTTCGACTTATTTGTGTTTGTTTTGCTTGTGCCTGATTGAACCCGATTCCGAGACCTCACACACGCACACACACACAGTAAGTATGACAGATCTAAAGTTAATTACGAGCATTATTGTTGGCCAACTCCGACATGTGCTGCTAAGTGCCAAGTTATTGGCATAATTACCGACATTCTTTCGGGTGCCTATAATTTCTATTTGCTCAACTCAAAGTATTTGTTTTTACTTGGCCCTTCTTCTCTTTCTTTTCTACTTCGTCCTTTTTAACTGGGCCCAGTGATTGATTAGCTGCTGGCCAGCTGCTGTTCTCTCTTTTATTTTGGGAATGTGCTGTCAAACCGAATTTATACTTCTCCGCACATTTCCGGGCCTAACACTTTAATATGACAATGAGCAACTGGAACTGGAACTCTTATCTCATGTGCAGACGAATATCCCTGAGTTTAACACCAAATTTGGGCGACTCTCGTTCGTCGAGCTGGCAATAATTTAATAAAATTACTGAGGGGCGCCACATAAAAACCAACATAAAGCAAATACCAAAAAATTATTGTTATCAGGCTAACACACACACACACACACACAAACAGGCGCTGGCTGGACGCAATTTTATGGCACACATTTTTGAAAGCAGCCGCGCCAGTGACCCAGGGCTGAATTGGGCCCTGGTCCGGCCGGGCTTTTCATTGTTTTATGCGCCAGCATTTTGAGGCCAAGATAGAAAAATGGTTGTCATATTTGCTCCTCCATTTGGTGATTATGCCTGATTTTCATTTAGATGATGGACGAGGCCAACAGCTTGTTGGCCCACCCAACAAAGTGCGAGCAGGCTGGCCAATTGGCGGGCGTGCGTTAAATTTTATGTTTGCGTCGCGCGAGCTGTCAACAAACCATAAAAACTTTTATTTTTAATGCTGTCTCCTGGCATCAATTTTGTCACTCCAGCTGGCGAGTGTGCCTTTGTGTGTGTGCCTGAGTGATTTTGGAATTTTAATTCATATTATGCTAAGCGTTGCTGGCCTTCTGATAAAGCCTTCCTACTACTCCGGTTTTTCTAAAGTTATTTGTGGGCGCGATGAAAGACTTTGCATTAGGCACTAAATCAATTTAAATGTTTTTGCCTTTTTTTAGGCTGGAAGAAGGAAGGTTGCTTTCTAAATAAAATAACTTAACTCATACTAAATTAAGCATTTGTTGCTCTCAAAGATAGGCGAATTAACTTTAATTAAAGCTATCTTTTAAGAGCATTTTCGGATAGCTTAACTCAAATGGATAGCAGCTATATTAAATATTTAATTTGATTTTTCACTTTGTATCCTTCTAACTACCAAAAAAAACTAATACAATATTTGCTCACAGTATTTGCAGATCATAAGCTTCAGCTTCAAAGTTAATAACTAAGCTTTCACTGTAATTAATAGCATATATCGAAAAGCAGTTAAAGTAGGATTATCTTCTAGAATATCAACTTATTATTGACAGCGACTTTTCCACTCAGATATTTAGCGGACAATAAATTAATTCATGCCACATAATTTGTGGCACGCATGAGTGGAATTAATTACGCATTGCTTTCGAGTGCACTTCTCGATACCAATTAGTTGCATGCGGGCCTAGACAATCGATCAACGCTGCGTATGATTAATTTAGCTTGGGGTGAAACGGTTCATAAAAGTGATTTACCGCGCTGAGGCCAAGTTAATTGCCTATCAAGAGTTGAGAAATTGTTGCAAACTCAAGATGATTTCAACTTTGGCTACTTTTAAATTGAAGCAATTAATATTTGTTGCTGTCACGCCTCCAGGTATTCGCTGAATCAATTCCATTTGATTATTTAAACCCTCTTATCGCGCTGCCAAAAATCTTGGAAAACAATTCGCTGCTGCTGCAGGCTGCCAGCGGAAATTCGATTCAATCAAGTTGTCTGCGGCGGGGCGTCCCGCGACTACATTAAATCAAAATCATTGCCCTGCTCAGAGCGCCCAGGAGTTCGGGTGTTCGGGTGTTCGGGTGGGGGCCTGCGTGGGAGGCCACTCAGCGGCAGGGCAAACAAACCTTTAACTTTTTCAAAGGTGCTAAATTTGCAGCAAAGTGTCGTTGGCATCGCGAAATCAAATGCAAACAAGTCGAGTCGAGTCGAGTCGAGTTTTCAACCTTGGGCAAACAGACTTTGGCAGCTTTTGAGTGTGTATGTGTGTGTGTGTGGGTGTGTGTGTGTTTGTGTCCCTTCAGTGTGTGGGCGTAGACAGGCATAAATTTGCGCTGAAGCCCGAGCTACGTGCTGTGACGCTGCCTAAAGGATTAAAGGCAGCAGTCGCAGACTTCGTCCTTGATGCCGAGGCGGGCTTCATGCCGGGCCCAGGCAGGGACGCTAGAATTTATATCACTTTCGTTCAGGGGGGCGTAACGCCCGCAGAGTTATTGCCAAACAAGAGAAAGTGCTGCTGACAAACGATTGACTAAAGAATACCCCTTAAAACACTCAACCACATCTTACTTATAAGAGATAAGATGCCTAACATATCAGCTAATATACCCTGCGTGTAGCGGACATAGGGGTATGCAAAGTCAAAGCCGACAAGTGTACTGCGATTTAGTATATGTTTGGGTGTGTGTGTGTGTGTGTTGTCCTTAAAAGTGTGTCTAGCTCAAGTGTCGAACAACAACAAGAAGCACATAAAGGGTTCTTGATATGCGGCTATCAATTGAATGAAACCGCACAATCCGTATCAAAAAACAAATCTTTCTTTCTGCGAGTGGGACAAATTTAAAGAATGTTTAAGCTAGTTAAACCAAATTGATACTTGATTTAAGCTAGTTAAACCAAATTGATCCTTGATTTACGGAGTACCTTTAGTGGGCTTAAAGGTGTCTACTCTTAAGGAGATAGCCGGATATTATATTAATTGAATACCCTACGGGTAAAGAACTAATTAAATACTCTTTCTCAACACTCTATTCCAGTCAATCGACATCAATAACATGGTCTATCCCCAAGACACGTCCGATGCCCACAATGAAGAACTCGCTCTGGACACAAGCATTGCACATGCGAATGGCAACTCTGGCACGGCCGTTGTTGTCGCCGCCAGCGGTGCGAACGGCGACAGCAAGCTGAACCAGCGACAGTACGAGCCACGTGAGCGGTTTATTATAACCAAAAATGTGGTTGTCATTGGGCTGGCATTCATGATACACTTCACGGCCTTTCACGGCACATCGAATCTGCAGAGCTCGGTGAATGCGGACAAGGCGCTGGGCACAACAACGCTGGCGGTCATCTATGGGTCGCTCATACTGTCCAACATATTTTTACCCATGACGGTGATTAGGTGAGTAACTATGCTGCACTTCACACATGAGTGGATCACAAAAGACCCTACTTGGTGGCTCTTCATAAAATGCGTGAACAATTACAGGCAACTCTGGACTAAGGCCCCTTTTTAAGTCCAGGAGTAGCTTAAAAATAAACTGTCCATTCAGTTAAAAGTAAGAAGATAGAGAAACATATTAAAATATGATAAAAATCTTTGAGGTCTAGGCTCTTTAAATACAAATCTTAAAGGGGTAGACCAAAAGTATCGAAAGAACAACAACTCTGAAGTGATTGCTCACATTTATGTATTCTTTGAATGCTTCAAATATAATCAGACTTAAGCTTCAACAATATCGATTTCTATACCCTAACCCCTTACCGCATTCAATCTAAACTTCCCAATCAAAATGCAAAATCAAAAATATCCCCTACAAAAGTATTTTGTCATCGATGCTTTTGCAAGTATCGATTGATGACTGTCTTGCAGCACTGTGATTTTCATATTCGCATTTTTAAACATCTCAAAATGTTGACAGACATCTCGCATTCGAAGATAATTGCTTCCACTCGCATGTGGGGGTTAAGCCATAAACATTTCGGTTCTCCCATAAATGGCTGGCAATTGCGTGGCATTTTTATGGCGCTTTTATGCAGATGCGACAGTCGACAGTCAGCACTTAATGCTCCTCTCGGCAGAGTCCTAAAGCGTTTGACTGCTAAATGTCAACAGGAAGGCCTTGGGTTCTGGGGGGCGGAACCACCCGTTGTCCTTTGCGCCCTTTCATCGCTGCGCTTGTTTTTGTTTTCGGCTGGCGACCATTTTGTTTTGGCTGACATTTAAACAAATCGCTAATTTATAGGAAACGTCGGCAGCTGCCCCCGCACAAGTTTCGACACATTTTTCCGACCCGTTTGACTTATTCCAGGCACGCGCGCCAGCCGTTGGCCCAAAAGCGCTGACCCTGGCAACTTTAATCAGTTAACTCGATTTATTTAGATTTATGGCCCCTGCTCGACCAACCACCTGCTGGCCCAGTGGGCCACTACAAATGGCCAACACTCAAATTCCGCCACTTACTCTAATCAACAGTTGGTTCGGCTGCCGTCTGACAATGGCCCTGGCGCTCTTCGCCTATATGCCCTATATAGCCGCCCAGTTCTATCCGCGCTTCGAGACGCTCATTCCGGCCGCGCTGATGGTCGGCTTCGGCGGTGGTCCGCTGTGGTGCTCCAAGTGCACGTATCTGTCCACGGTCTCCGAGGCACTGACGCAGGTGCGGGGCAGCAGCTCGCGCAAGGATGTGAACACGGTCAAGTTCTTCGGACTGTTCTTCATTTTCTACCAAATGGCTCAGGTGTGGGGCAACCTAATCTCCTCCTCGGTGCTGACGCTCAGCGCTGGCCCAGCGACTTCGCCGGCCAACGAGACCCTGGAGCTGGAGCCTTTGGAGGCGACCATCAGTCGGGTGGGCGAGCTATGCGGCGCTCGCTTCTGTCCAGGCATCAGTGCCGAGGTGAATCCCAATCTGGTGCCGCCAGCGCCCGAGCAAATCCAGCTGCTCAACTCCATATTCCTCGCCTGTATGGCTGGCGCTGTGGTCATGATGATATTTGGCGTTAGCTCCTTAAAACGGTAAGATTTAAGTTGGCAACAATTAGAAATTGGACTCAACTCTTTACTCTAACTTTTAGCTATGGCGTTAAGCGTGGCGACACTGGCGATGGCATCTCTGGCCTGAAGCTGTTGACGGTTACCATTAATCTGCTGCGCAAACGCCGCCAGATACTCATGCTGCCCATTACCATGTTTATTGGCCTGGAGGAGGCTTTCCTGGCCGTCGACTTTACACGCGTAAGTTAGCTTACGCAAGCTTAGCCGAGCACGCAACCCAACTAAAGCTTCGCTCTTAACTCACCACAGTCGTTCGTCGCTTGCGGCTGGGGAATTTCCAAGATTGGCTTCGCTATGATTTGCTTTGGCATTGCCAACGCGATTGCCGCTGGCATTGCGGGCGCTTTGGTGGAGCGCATGGGACGCGTCACCCTGGCGGCCATCTGTGCGGTAATCAATCTCTGCCTGCTCGGCTACATGTACAGCTGGGAGGCGCGCGAGGGCGATTATCTGAGCTACTGCGCCTTTGCGGCCATTTGGGGCATCTGCGACGGCGTCTGGCTGGTTGTTGTCAATGGTAAGTGCGAGCTTTGCTAAAGCTGCGTCCCAAACTCATTTCTCATTTCTTTATAGCATTTTATGGCATCCTGTTTCCCAACCATCTAATTGCCGCCTACAGCAATTTTCGCCTATGGGAGAGCACCGGCTCGGTCATTGGCTACGTCATCAGCTCGCAGTTGTGCACCTCCACCAAACTGATAGTTCTGATGTGCGTGATGCTGGTGGGCTGCGTGGGGTGAGTTTGCTGGGGATATTTCTGTTCTCTTCAGATAATAATTTCCCTTTTTATTTGTAGCTACGGTCTGATCGAGTATCGCGTGTGGCAGAAACAAAAGAACTTGGATGCCATGCTGAGCGATTAAGTTCAGGAACTTTGCCACGATTGCCATGCTAATCTTAATTGATGTGATATTGCCAGTCTACATTAGCAGCTACTAAGAACAATTTAACTAGTATTAGATAATAGTTTTTATACCTTTTCTTTACTACTTATTAAAATATTAATGTTCAAATTGACATGATAAAAATGTGAATTTTATTACGGCACTAGCAGGAGCTGTAAAATTTAAAAATTGCTTGACTTTAATTAAAATCATAGCAAGGTTGGGTTAAATTAATAAAATACCACATGCTTCATATTTGTAATTATGTTTGTTTTTTTATTACAATTATTTAAATATTTGTTCAGTTTTTCATGATTTTGTTTGTTCTTTTTGTTTGTGTACCATTTGAATTTTGTAATTGAAATATTTGTTTTCAGTTATTCATATTTTTTTTTTGTATATTCTTTTGTCATCCTTTTAAATTGATACATAAATTTGCTTATTCTAGATTTTTAGTGCGCTGCCATACATATTAGTTGATTTTTGTTTTTAGGGTTTTGGGGTTCTGATGGCGAAATAAGAATTGTTAATTGCTAGAGTTTATAATTCGCTTATAAATTGTTTAAATAAAATACACTTTAGTATACACGTTATATTAATATATAGCCAACGCATTAAATGCAATTATTTTTTTTTGTTTTTAAATCAGAGCTTACAATTTATAAAGAATTCCTTTTGTTTTCATTTTTCTTTTTTGCCATTTTGGTTTTGCGCTTAGCCATACAAATTGTTTAATGTAAATCTCTAGTTGTGAATTTGTTATACATATATATTTGCAGTATTTCTTATGAATTTGTATTCTTTTTCTTTTTTGTTAATTTTTGGAATGGCACATCAATATCATAAAATGGGCCCTAAAACCTGACAAGTCCTCGCCGACAGACTTTAGGCTATTTGGGATATGGTTAAGATTAGTCATAATGTTTTGTATTTGTTTGATTTGGGGGCATATGCAGACATTTATGGTAAATGCTATGACACAGCTTTTACTTTACATGGCCTAAACGCTAACGCTAAGTGTTTAAAACTATCACAAAATACACACAAACTATGTACAGCTCTCTCGGGGCCCCAGCCTAGACCATGCCCTTGGACATCATGCGCACGGTGTTCTTCAGGGCCTGCCGCTTGTTGCAAAACCAAATGCGGATCACTTCACGCTCGTAGCCCAGCTGATGGGCCAGCCCAGTGATTTCGGTGCCTGATCGACGAAACAGAGAGAAAGAGACGATATTAAGTATACGCCGGGGAGTCACTGCTTCGTTCCACTGAAAGTTACCACTCACCCGAGGGATGCGTGTTGCGCTCGAAGTGCGCATTCAGCAGCTCCAACGCCTGCGGAGTGAACGAGGTGCGGCGTTTGCGTTTCTTCGAGGGCTCCACTCCGATATAGTCTGTCAGATGGTTCTGGCCCGATTTATAGCGATTCCAGTGACTGTTTAAAGTATTATATAAATAAAATTATAGTTTAGTGGAAGTGTTTTTTGGTTGGGTGTACGGATTGTGGAACTGCCTCCATACTCTCACCTCTCTTCCGCCTCCTTCATCCAGCGCTCCAGCACGGGCTTGATTTTCTGTGCACTCTTTGGTGTTATGTCCAGTTTCTCGAACCTACGTGGTATATATAGAGAGTGACTTAGTAACACTCGACTGTGTATGAGGAGTAACGAAACGTAAAGAAACGTAACTAAAGGTTCGAGGAGATTGTAAAGTAGAATACTTTTCTTAGTTGTTTTTGTATTTTTTTTTTTTTTTTTTTTTTTTTTGATTACAGTAAACACACACAAAGTTGGTTTTGTTCAAAGCTGCTAAAAATTGCTCATTGGCAATGCCCTGGCCAATTTTGGAGGAGAAGCGCATAAATACAAAACGAAAAACGGCAAAACTTAAATGAAATGAGCTCTTGCACTTTAGTTAAGTTTCTTTCACGCACACACACACAAGCACACACACACGCGCACATACACACACACACATACATGTTCTGTTGTTGCGTTGAGAGTTGAGCGGCATACATCTGCGCAGCGAGTGCACTGCTTGCATTTGCCATGTGACATTTGGCATTTGACATTTGACATTTGGCATTTGGCATTTGGCAGTCGTTTGACAGTCACAGCGAGTGTTGACACCGAGTGAAACAGTAGTGTGAGAAGGAGAGACAGTTGGCGATTTGGCGAGTTTTTAAAATAAACAAATAAAATAAATAAAATTAATTTTGCATTATTTTTTGTTGTCACTTGTTTAACAATTAACTAATTAAGCATTATGTTCGATATAACAATACATTTATGTTAGATATATATAAAGGTTTTCTTCTTTTTTAGCTTGATCAAAATGTCCTGGCACTCTAAAGATTGTTCCAGAAATATTATAAAACTAATTAAAATTAAAGCGTTCCAAAATCGATTCAATTTAATGCAAATAATTGTTTTTTTTTTTTAAATAATAAAAATCGAATCTTCCTAGTTTTGATTTCCTCTTTAACGAAACATTCCTATATTTAGTATTATTGTATTGGAGTTTGTAAGTTCCTTAATATATATGATCGTAACAATTAAAAAATATATATAGAACAAAAAAGAAATTTTTGTTTTGATGATAAATTTGTGTCCCTTATTTACAATATTTAATTCTAATGTCAAAGGAACTTTCATCAAATCTCATATTTTAATTCTACTGATACCAGGTTAATAACGAATCTTAAATGCTTATGATCTGCTCCACTTATGATTACATGTCGATCTTTTTTCTTAACCTAACTGAGTTAATTGTCTTATCAGTTAACTAGGTGCTCTATTCATAGCTCACCTGCAAATGGCACTCTGGCTGTAGGCGGGTCCCTCGGTCACCGACAGCGCCTGACCCACCTGGGTCTGGGTGAGGCCCAGCGAGAGGCGCCGCAACTTGAACGCCTTGGCGAACTCCTTGATCTCGTCCAGATCGATGCCGTCGACCACGTTGGTCGTTGCCTGATTGATGGTGGGTTCATCTGTAAAATGCGTGAAGTGAAAGATGTTTAGAGTCAACAGGCCATAAGCGAGCGCTACTTAGTTACAGGGTACTTAAGTGCTAAGCTTAAATTGCGAGACAAACAGACAGAGTATGTATATCCAACACTCCGTTTGTCTGAATGTCTGACTGTCTGTTAACGGGCTCGGTTCTAGGTAATAGCTGCCAATGCAAAATGACGACATAAATTGCCGCCGAGTCGCGGCTCTTAATTACAGTTAATTGCGGTAATTGCGAAATATTATTAGAGTGTCGTAGGTAAATTGATAAAACTCATTTGCCGTATGCCCAGGAAGATACTCGTTGTTGTTGTTGTTGTTGTTATTCTCGTTGTTGTTGGCCTGTCACTTAGCTCTTGTTATGCTTGTCTATTAGGCAAACGGGAAAACTTATTGCCTTTATCTGCTTAATTTGTTGTTAGCTGTTGCAGCTGCTGCAAACTATACGCACAGAAATTTGATTTATTTATTAATGATATGCAAGCGACAACAAGGAGTCGACGACTCCTTCAGCCTTGCCGGGCCAAACCAAGTCAGGCCAGGCGACACCATCAGCCAGCAGCCAGCAGCTATTCACTTGACTGTTACACTGCAGCTTGGGCGCTTTAGCGGTAATTAAGATGCGTCCCGAGCCCAACCCAAACCCCAGCCAACCAATCTTATCCTTGTCTGAATCCTTGCCAAGCCATAACTCGAGCTGCTGTTGTTGCTGTCGTCGTCGTCGTTGGCGCTTTGTTGTTTGTTTGGCTTGGCGAAGTGAAATATGTCATTAAATACGAAAACATCTTAAGTTTTTGTATGCATCAATTAGTAGTAATTAAGCTGCATATTGTCTGCAATTTGTATGCGATGCGACACTAGAGAGCTGCCATCAAGTACGAAGTAGCAAGTGGCCAAAGCCACCGCCGAACGATCCCCTCCAATGCAATTGAGACTACTATGCTGCGTACTAAACCTGTTAGCTGATGGTTTGCCTGATGGTTTGGCTGATGGCGCTGCCTTCGCTTGGGGCTTGGCTTCGCCTTCTTGTTGTGCTGATTGCATTTTTAATGCATCCAAAGTTTCAATTAAGGTCTTAGCGAGCTGCCTGCCATAGACTACACACACACACACACACCGACGCATGCATGCATAGTAAACAAAACCAAAACTGTGACGGGGTTGAGGCTTGAAGGGGTGCCGACTTTCTACAAGCTGCAAATATAGCCAAGATGTCTACTAATTGCCTTAATGCAGTCAATTATTATCAAATTCAATGCTAATTTAAGCTTTTGTTTGAAATTAAATTTAATTTAATTGAATGTGTCTAATTGAAAATCGAAGAATAAAAATATTTTAAAATATTTTTCTTAACATAAAGAAATTATATTTAAAATGCTTTAGTTTCTCTTGCTCTTAAAGGCTAACAAGCTCTATTTAAAAAAATAATTATGTCTAATGGAAAATATAATCTGCCTTCAAGTTGAGCATTTCATTAAAAAGGTTTGCAATTAGTTTGTTTGGCAGCCAGCCAAAAAAAAAAATCTAAATAAATATTTGCTTACACAATTAGTCAGGATATTCAAGAATCCCAAACTCACACACTCATACACACACACACACACACACACGTCGTATGCTCAATGAGCAGCGGGTTAGGATTGGGGTACATGAAATTCGAGTGTCAGGTGAAGAGCTCAATTGGAGTTGTTGCTACTTGTTAATAATGTTGAATTGATGCTGTTGCCTGATGATTTGATATTTTTATAGCCAGCCCCCAAAAAACCCGTGTGCAACCCGGCGTATGAGCGATATACTCACACACTCACACACACACACATACAACTTACCACTTATAAGCAGCTAGTTAGTTTTGGGTAACTTTTTCAACATTAATTAACGCAGTTCGAAAGCAGCAACAGAAATGAAGTTTGGGCTGCGTTTCAAATGAAAACAAGCCCTAACAAGTTGACTGAATCTTACGTTATTTCAAAAAGAGAATGCGTGCCAAGTTTCCCTCAAGGGGGCCAGGATGAAGTGTCTAGTTCTGTCGTGGCCCTTGTCGTGTGTGTGCAAAGTTTAGCTGTGCATTTACACGACTTCTCGGGATATGGTTCATAATTGATGCAGCCGCGAGCTGCTCGACGAGCGTTAAGCGAAACTCCTGGCAAAGATTTCGCAACGCGTTGCCAAAGTTGAAAGATGTCAGCCGAAAGTGTTAGCCAAATTAGCAGCAGCGTTGAGCCTGTCACGCTTCGGTAACAAGTCCTGAACCAAGGACCCGCCTGTCAGAAGGCGTTCGACTAAGCTGTCCCGATTAGCTGCAGCTAATAATGGAGGAACTGGAGGCAAGTATCAGCCACAGGAGAAATGCAGTTAACCACGGAAGTATAACCTAGACTGATCCTATTTTAAGATTGAACTTTAGTTAACATTGTATTTAAACTTATGTCTCATTTTTACAGATACAGCCAATCCTTTGTCCGCTTTTTAAATGCATGCCGAAAGGCATTATTCCCTCTTTGCCTTGCCAAGAAAAATAAGTTAGATCCAATGGATCTCCCTGTCGAATAATGATTAATAATAATAAACTAGTAAATATGATGTTATGTAAATAATGTAAATAATTATTAACTTATAATTATGTTTGTTTTGCTCCTAATGCACAACTAGATTAAGCTGACTCTTAAGTAGCAGTAATGTTTAAATAATAATATTTAAAAAAAAATAAAGAAATAATAATAAACTAGATAATACGAAATTAATGTTGATATTATTTGCAGTTTCTCCATTTTTTATTTGAGGTATATGAGGTATATATGTAAGTGGTTGAATTTTCATAAGTGGAACATATTCGATTGGGGTATTGTCATGCTAAGCCCAATCCTATCCCTAAGTTAAAGTAGTATTTAAGTTAAAAGAGCTCTTCCCTATCCTTAGGTATAGTCGTAGTTAAGAAAAAAGAGTCGATCTTTACTCACTCGGTGAATCCATGAGCAGGTCGTTGTCGTTGTCATTGCCGTTGGGCGACAGATGAGGCGGCTCGCTGCGGGACGAGGGACTCAGTTTGAGTGGCTGCATGAGGGAAACTCCCGACGAGGATGGGCCCGGCACGGGCGAATCGTCACGCGGCGAGGCGGATGAGGCACGCGTGGCGGTGGCCGTGGGCGGTCCCAGGGATTTGGTGATGGTCAGCTCGCCATTGGAGGCGTTGAGTCTAAGTAAAGGTAAAGCGCTTATAAAACTTGCTAAAGGATGAAGACTGCTCCTCAAACACTCACCTATTAATATTGCTAAGTACGTTGCCCGCGGCGCTGGTGGACGTGGCCGTCGCTATGCAGTTGCCCGTCACGGAGGCGCCACCGCTCAGGCTTGGTCCATTGCCCAGATAGTCGCGCTCCAGGCGCGGCGAGCTGCCCATGTTGAGTGCATGCCCGGGCGGCGAGTGCGCGCGGAACAGTGGAGATGAGTAGCCTCTATCGTTGCTGCCGCCACCAACAGCTGTTGGCGCAGACGCCGCCGGCGTCAAGCGACCGCTGCCCACGTTGCCCGCTCCCCGTTCGTGCGGCAAGTGATGAACGGACGCCGCGCCGGACGCGCTCAAAGTGGCGCTGGCCCGCGTCGCCGTCGCGGTGGGCGTGTGCGAGCGCCGCTCCAGCCGCTCGTGGTGCTGGCTGAGATTCATGCCCGCCGCGCCGCCAGAGCCGCGGCCCGGACTGTGCTTGGGCGAGCCGCCCGCCGCGCTGCGCAGATTGTGGCCGAAGTGATGACGCGCCAGGGCCGCTGAGGGCGGCAGCGCGGGCGGCGAGACGCTGCTGCTGCCGCTGCTCAGCTCCAGCGGTTTAAGGTCCAGCTGCGGCGCCGTCAGCTCGTCCGGATGCCGCAGACTGATCTGCGGATGCGTCGCTGTCGCCGCCGCCGTCGTCCCGCTGTGCAGATGGTGATGCAGATGCGTCTGCGTCTCAGGCTTGATGTGCAGCTGCTGTTGCAGCAGAAACGCCGCTGCCGGCGGCGGTGGCGGCGGCGGCTGTTTGCTCGGCAGCGCCGGACTGCCCACGGTGGGCGAGCCCGCGGGCGGCGTTCGCTCTGCGGAGCGTCGCAGATCCGCTGCGAGATGGGCGTGTGGCAAGTGACTTGCTGCGGCTGCGGCGGCTGCTGCTGCGGCCAACTGCTGTTGCTGCTGCTCGCGTTCGCGCTGCTGCTGCTGATGGTTGGCGGCGGCGGCCGCAAACAGCTCCGGATGCAGCGCCGTCAGCAGCTGCTGAACGCCCGTGGAGAACAGATTGGGCTTCAGTAAATTCGTGGGTGTTTGCGCCAACTGCGGCAAGGACGAGGCATGCTGCAGTGCAGCCAACGGAGGTGCCAACAGTTCGCGTTGTTGTTCCCGTTGCTGCTGCTGATGCTGATGTTGCTGCTGTTGCTGCTGCTGCTGTTGCTGCTGTTGCTGGTAGCTGGCAAAGGCGCCGAATGCGTTGGGCAGAAACTGCTCGCTGGTGGGAATCTGTGGACTCACCGGAATAGTGAGAATGGTCTGCACAGCAATGCCTAGGATAGGGGAAAAAATAGTGTAATAGAACATAAATATATAATATTAAATGTAAATATGCTAACCATAAAATATGTACAAAATCTCTTTACTTATTATGATGAAATAATATCAATTTACACAATGTTAATACTTGCTTCCCATACATATAAAAACCCTCTGTTAATATAACTTCCTTAAAGAATTTAATTATTGTCGACTTTATAATTAAAAATAAATAAAAAAAATAAAAAAAGAAGATGACTAAAAGTCTGTCAAATAAATCCTTGTTAGTTTTGATATTTAAGCTAAATTGATATTTTAAAAGTAAGCTGCCGTTTAAAGACACAAGTTCTTAACTAAATAATAACTAAAAATCATTAATAATGTAGACCCATAAAAGATCTGTTATTCTCACTCCTCTTCAAATCCAAGATTAGTATACGAATATATTGCTTGTCAAAGCCAAAAATTAATTTTTAAAATACCCATTAAATACTCGCTTACAGAAGTAAAAGGATTCTAGGCAAGCATATATTTTATAAAGGATATTCCTTCTATGGCGCAAAAATAGCAAAATCATAATTTTAGTAGACTTAAGCTTATTTGTTAATTTATTGACTAGCAAAAATCTTGAACTGTTAAATCAGCGCGAAATTCGAGGAAATTGAAAGTTAGCTAATCGGTTTAGCTGGAGCTTTCAAACCCGCGGCCAGGGATTGGCTGTGGCTATGGCTGCGGCTGCGGCATAAGCCGAAGTCAAGTGAAGTCAACTATGTTATTGATACCCACACAAAAACTAATCCCTGCCCACACACACACACACACACACAGTATGTACATATATGCATATATATATATATAAATTTATTTGTATATAGATAAGTGTTTGAGTACCCACCTTGGGCCGTTGGGATGAGCAGCTGGGCACCCTGGACGCCCTGCACCAGCTGGCCGGAGGCGAGTATCAGTTGGGGCATCTGCGCGCTCGCCGGCGGCGCCTGGAGCGCTGGCGGTGGCGATGCGGTCGCCGCAGCCAGAACATTGGCCAGAGTCGTCGCATTGAGGGCATGGGCGTGGGCGTGGGGGGAGCTGCTGCTGCTGGGATTATCCTGCGGCTGCTGACTGGAGGAGTTGCCGGCTGAGCTGCTGTTGCTGCTGCTGCTGTTGCTGTTGCCCTTTGACGTCTTGTGCTTGTTGCCGTTGTGGCAGCTGCTGCTACTATTATTACTGTTGTTGTTGCTGTTGTTGTTGCTATTGTTGTTGTTGGTGGTGCTGGTGGGCGAGCCACTCGCTGCTGTCGCTGCAGCAGCAGCAGCTGCTGCTGACGTTGAGGTGGCGCCACCAACCGCTGCTGTTGCTGCTGCCGCCTGTGCTGCTGCTTGTGCTGCTGCTGTTGCTGTCACAGCCTCGGCGCCAACGCTCAGATTTAATGGTGAGTTGAACACAGAGGCAGCTAAGCCCTGAAGACTTGCCAGTGCGGCAGCGGTGGCAGGATGATGATGGGAATGATGCGAATGCGGATGTTGTTGCTGTTGCTGCTGATGTTGCTGCTGTTGCTGCTGCTGCTGCTGCTGCTGCTGATGCTGCTGTTGTTGCAGTGTGGCCAAATTTTGTAATTTTTGCAAATTTATCATGTCTTGCACTGTTGATTCAAGTGGGATACAAACAAAAGGGCGCACGGCAAATTTGTTGTCATTAGTTTTTTGGGTGGAGCAGTTGCAAAATTAGTAGAAATGTGACGATGGATGTGGGTTCGGTTTCGCTGGGGCCCAAAAGAAGCCCCAAAAAGCTGCCAGCACTAATTGCTGGCTTATTCTATTGTGGCGGGTTACGAGTGTGCAAATGTATTAGACAGAAATGGAAACTAACTTTTTATTTTTTATTTTCAGGCCCATTTACTAATTGAACTAAAAAAGAATTTAAATAAACCAAAAACTCTCTCATTCAATTCGTTTGCATTTCTGTTGCTAGTCGGTTTTCAGTTTGGCTGGCGATATGTACTCACTAGTTCCATTTAGATGCGCCGCAAATGCCTTGGCCTGGGCCTGCTCCTCGTGGCGGAGACGCAGCGCCTCCGCCTGGTCGTCGGCCTCGTCCTCGTCCGCGTCGATTTGCATGGGCAGGGGCGAGGCGGAGTTCGTGTCGCGCTGATGATTGGCCAGCGAGGCAGCCTTGGCCGCCAGATTCTTGTAGAACTCCAGCTCCTTCACATGATCCTTGGAGTCGTACGCTGAGTGCGCCGAATGTGCGGGCGAGAGCAGCGTGGGCTCCATATCATCTTCGTTGTTGTTGTTGATATGATGGTGGTTGTGTTGGTGGTGCTGAAGATGCTGCTGCTGGTGGTGCTGGTGATGCAGGGAGTGGTGGGCGTGGCTGCTGCTGCTGGGCGAATGTATTTTGTGGCAGCTGATCTCCTTGTCATAGTCCTGCAACAAAAATGGAATAAATACAATCGTTAGTTACGAGTTTTTAGCACATGCTTTTTAGGGTTTTCGAGAGCAACTGCGTGAGCACCCACACATATATAAATATATTACACATACGCCACGTGCGCCATAAATCGCAGCACAGCCAATGAGTGAATCGTCAGCTGTGATTGCTTTAATTAAATAATATTTTGCACATTTGGTAATTACATAATCCACAACACTGTCAATTGTTCGACCACGCCTATTGTGCCGCAGGGGTCCAAATGTTTGCTGATTGGATTATTATTTAAGCGACAGCGGCGTCATTTACTCGTATTATATTACATTTTGTCAGCTGGGTGAGCCGATTGAGTTCGTTTACATGTTTAAAAACATATCATATGGGTGCTATGTGAGTTAATAAGTTAATTTAATTTTTGCTGTAATTGTCAACGCACTTTTATTGTTTGACACTTATTGTGTTTCCTGCTCACAGGGGTTTGTCGCAAAATGTATGCAAATTTAATTGGTTGCAATTACGAATATATTGGGGAGGTGGACATTTTAATTGGAGGCTCACAGAAAAAACTGCAAATAAAACATTTTTTTATTTAAATGTATCTAGTCACAAGTTTCTCTCTAAACCAAAACATTTTCGTGGTTAAAGCTGTTAAATATTGTAAACGGACTTAGGGTGAAATATTTGTAATTTAAAGAAGGAACTTGCCGCTGGGTAAACAGGACGCCAGTGAAAAAAAATGTATAAAAAGGAAGTAGAAAGGTAAACCAATATAATTATTGGCAATTAATGCTAGCAACGCTCTCCAAATGTGCTGCAAGCACAGCAGGAACAGGCGAAAGGACGAGTCCGAGGGTTGGGGGTCCTGCATTAATGCCAGGGCGTCGCAGTTGCCTAAGTGCGGGTTGCTGCTGGCGTCTCGGGCGACGTGCCCTGGCCAGAGCTTCAATTAAATTTTATTTGCATAGGAAATTAACATAATTGTAGTGCAAAATAACAACCCAAAACAAAACAAAACAGAGAAAAGCAATAAAAATAAGCAGCGAACGTGACAGTATGAAAAAAAGTGTTAAATGTGTAAGCAATAAATGCAAATAGAAATGTGCTGGCCAGTGTGGTAATTAAATGAATTTTTATTCAAGTGTTAGATGCTCGCTGAACCAATGAAAACCAATTGAATGAATGTTCAGCGAGCGAAGCGATTTAATTTAAGCACATCATCTAACTAACTTAAAACAATCTTTGTTTCAAATAGTTTTAATTGGAAATATTTCATAAAGTGAGAATATAAATTTGAATACTTTAAAACCCTGAAAATCATAAATTTAAGTTAGGTTGATTTTTTAATACCCCTCGAATAGTTTTTAACTAATCTCAATTGTTGTAGAATAGCACAAATCTAAATCTTTTTTTTATGTACTGTTGATATCTTTTATTATTTGTCAGTGTCCATCTATTACGAAACTGAGGGCAGTAAGTATGCAACGCCATTTGCCGTGTGCCAGGACATTAATTAAGCGCTTGATAAATTTCATTGCCGCGTGCTAAAACTACATTAAAAAATTGACATTTATTGGCGTCGGCAGCAGCAATGGTAAAAACAAACACCCGCAACTACTTAAGCAGCAGCAGCAGCTGCTCGTTGTGTCCAGGAAAGCAAAATTCATATGAAAAAAAAACTGGACTCTCGTCGATAGTTGTTGCCACCTGGCGAGGACGAGCCAGTTAATGCCGTTGAACAGCAAATCGAACTAAATTTATGACACACAGCGAACGAGAGCAAAAAAAAAAAAAGGAGGAAGAAAAAGGTGCAAAAACTACAAAAACAAAATGGAAAAATGAAAAGCAGGCAACGTAACGTAAATGTCCTGTGTGCATGTCCTTTATGCAAACAGGCGGCAAACAGACGGCAACCGCCGACGCCGACGACGACGACGACGACGCTGACAGTTACTATATGCCACACATAGTGGAGAAGGGCGGGGTGGGTCGGGGGCTGATGCACTGATGTGCAATGAATTAACTTTTCAACATATTTACACACGCTCAATTGAATGGCAGAGTGAGTCCACAAGCAGGGGGGGAGGGGCGCCGCCCGCCTCCCTGCCACTATATATGGGGCGTGGCAATGCTGCGCCCGCGGCACCAAAGTTGCCCAACAAAACGGGGCTTATAATGAGGCGCTGACGTTGGTTATTGTTGCTGCAGTCGCAGCAGTTTCGCAAATGAGCGGAAATTAAAAACTGATTTAGTATGAAGGCTGCCAACGGGCGCGGGGGCTGAAGAGCAGAGCAGCTAAAAGTCAAAGCCTGAGACGTGAAAATAAAAGAGGTGCAAATGAGCTTCGATATGATTTAAAATTTAAAGTATTCGCATAAAAAAAAATTCTAAGCTTATTTTCTAACTTCAAGTACTATATATTTAAGCAATAGTTATTTTATTTCTATATATTTATCAAATGACATAAGGAGGGTGAACTCAAGTAATTAAAATACTAAAATAAAAGGGGATTATTTTATTTGGCAGAATTATTTAAATAGGCAGAAGTAATTATAATTGATATGTATTTATAACTTAAAAATAACAAAATTGAAATAAAAAAGTGGAAAAATATATGAAATCATAAGCATGTTTTATTTTTAGAAAAAACAGACCCAAAAGACATATAATATACCTATAGACAAAATGGCATTCAATCCAGCAGTAACCATTATTCTGCCAAAGTTTAAGTTAACGATGTCCAGATGCAATTAAAAAGCTGCTATGCGGCTGGCTTATATCGAGATTCGAGAAAAATACTTATTACTAAAAAAACATATAAAAAACTTTAAAGCTCGTGGGCCCAATTGAATTAATCATTTGTATATCCACACACAGTTAAAGCCGCCAAGCTATGCGTCTTATGTATCCAGACATATTTATATCCACATATGAAATATCGAAATTTCTTATAAGTGAAACATTGACTTGTTTACATTTTACAGGCATACAGAATTCATAATTTGTGCGCTTACTGCCCGCCCATCGATTCTGTGTCCTTACATTAATATCCCAGATGCACGCCGCGACGCCTTAACGTATGCAACACAAATGCTCCAAATTTATAGGCACAGCTCCGTGTTGAACAGAAGCCGAACACCTGCCCCAAACCTCAACAGGCGACGCCGCGTATCAAGCGAGCACTTGAGGCCGCCGAACGATGAATGTGCCACAACTTTGCTTGTTTTTTTTTGTGTTTTTTTTGCGACGCCGTCAGATGAAAATAAGTCAAAAAATAGAAAATGAATTGAATTATTGCAAAAAGCGCGAGCTCTGTGAGAGACAGAGAGAGAGACAGGGAGAAAAAGGGAATGAAACAGGTAGTCGATTGGGCTGTGGGTGCGTGATAGGATGCTGGGCACTTGACAGCCCCAGTGATAAGCAAAAGCCCCGGCGCGAAATGGAAATGCGACGTCGACTGCGATGGAAACGGCGGCTTTTGCTTTCTTCTTATTATGCGCCTGGTCAGCGAGTGTTTGTGTGTGTGTGCGTGTGTGTGTTTGGGTTTTATGTTTCTTGTTTTGAATACCTCGCATTTGTTAGTAAGTAGGATAGTACCAGACTTAAGTTAATCTTAACTTACCAAATAGTATAAATTAAAATTCAAGTTTTATGTAAATTAAACTATGTAAAAGCGAGGCAATTATCAACACATATAACAGCTACATAATCTTGAATTACAGGGTATCCAAACCAGTTGAGCATATTTAGCACATTTTCCCCTGTTTCGTTGCATGCTTTTGAGCGCGACGCCGAATGCGAAATTATAATTCACACATGCGACCAGCACAAGGAGACTTGTGGCAGGGGAGGGGAGGGGGGAGGGGGGGGGGGGGGGGGGGGGGGGGGGGGGGGGGGGGGGGGGTGCCATACTTGGCCATTTGCAGGGTGCGCGTTCGTGGCATGTTAAAAAATGCAATTGCCAAAAAGTAGTCGCCAAAAAGAAGAAAAAGAAAAACAGAAGCAGCAGCGTCGACTGCGTTGCTTGTTTGCTTTAATTGCAAATGGCATTTTTTGGGGGCGAGCGCGTTACACGCTGACCAACAGCCACCCGGGGACCCTTTTCTGCACCCCAGCCCCCACTGAGTGGACATGCATTTCGCTTGGGCCTATGCCTGGGCTGGGAACACGGGGACAGGCTCATAAATTGTCGAAAAATATTTGACTTGTTCTATTTTTGGTCGCCAACGCCGGCTGTGGCCAGCAATATGCTACACCCCCAAACCCCTCCCCGTTCACCCTTTCCAACCCTTTGTTCGTCAGCATGCAAACATTTTTGGTAGCTGCCTCTTGCCTCGGCCTCAGCTTCGTCGGTAGCTGCCTGCACTTTTGTATATTTAATGTTTTGTTTAATGCAAATGTACATAATTTCATCATTGAGCATGCGTACATACATATGTGTGTGTGTGTGTGTGTGTGCGTGTGTTTGTGTATAGTTTTCTTTTATTTCTACTTCTGTGCCTGTGTTAAGTCGCACAGAGATGTGAAAATATTTTTCAATTAATATTTATGTTGCTTTATATGCCTGAATTGTTAATGCCCAAGCTCAAATGGAACAAAACGACACACAAAATGGAGGCGACTGGATGTGGGCGTGGCCGGCCATAGGCAATGTCATGATTTTAGTTGCATATTTGACAATTGATTTGATCTTGATGAAAAACAATTGAAGACCAGAATTCAAATATTTAATTTGCTATAAAACTAATTTGCTTGTTTGACAAGAAAGCAAAGATAAATTATTTAGATTTTATTTCAGTTTTAATTTTTTATATATAAAGAAGAGTTACTTTTTCAATAATATGAGAAAATATATGTTTATTTAACTTAGCTTGCAACTATCTTGTAATTATATAACTTTTTAAAAGCCTAATTAAATTCTGATCATATTATGTTATTGCTTCAATAATTGCCATTTAAATTTAATAGCCTGGTTAAGATCACAATTACGTTAACTTCCACCTCGCCTGCTTAGATGCCAAACAAATTGAACGCTCCACGCTGTCCATTGACCAAATCCAATGACCTGCAGTGTCACCTGCGGAGTCGAAAGAGTTGACACCGAAATAAAAACAAAAACCAAAATGGGCAAACACAAAGCAGACAAGAGGCAAAAAATAGCTCGAAAAATGAGCCGCCATTTGCAATAGCCGAGCGATTTCTTGCACAATTTCCTCGGCACACAGTGTGAATAAAAATGTAAGCTTCAGTTGCAGCCAAAAACCAAATGCGAGCGCTGCCGATGCCCATTACAAACTCCTGCCCCGTCCCCGCCCCAACAGCCGCCCCCTTTGCAGCTGCAGCAGCACAGTCCAATCAGCCAACAACAAACAAAAGCTGCAAGTTGCAGACATTGCAATTTTCACGAGCATTTGACCGGCTCTCTACACACACACACACACGCATGTATGTGTGTGTGTGTGTGTGTGTGTGTGTGTGGGCAGTCGCAGTCGCAGCTGACAGTCGCATGGCGAATGGCCAAACGAAAACAAAAAAGCGTGCAAAACAACAGCGAAGCACAAAAACCAAAACAAAAATGTGTAAAAAATAATGGAGAAACGAGTGGAGAGAGCGCAGAGCGCATAAAAATGGAGCAAAACAGGAGACAGCAGAGTTGGGCAATGCCCGCCTCACAGCCTGGCTGCCTGGCTGCCTGGCTGACCCCACCCGCCCCCTGGCCCACTGTTGCCTCGGTCCAGTAGTCCACGAGCCCATCAACAGCGTCGACATCAATGGGCGCGCCACTCAATCAACCCCACGCAGGCTGGAATTGTGTGCTGGGTGCGGGGTCCGGCTGTTGCAAAGGGATCGATGGGGGCGGTTGGGGGCCTGCTTGACAACAATGAAGGCCAAGTATTGTCCAGGCGGCGTATCCCAACCCCCGGGCAGACCCAATTTTTTTCTCTTCTTTCTACTTTTTTGCCGAGCATTTTTTTATGCGCCGCTTTGCTTAATTTTTTTTTTTGTGTACTTTCTTTCGTTTCACCTCTCGCTCACTATCTGCGTCTCTTTCTCTTAGCTGCTGGCCATTTTTCATGGCCTGAGCGCCGCGTTTGCCTGCTACAGCTTTCTGACTGCTTGGTCGCTGGTCAGCCGCAGTTATTCTTGGGCCCCTCTTGGCGCTCGCTGGTCAAATAAATGCAATTTAACCCAGCCCCTCCCCCACCCCCTAGAGTCCGCATAGGCTGAGGATAACGGCAACGCCCTCGCTGCGTATGGAAAACTTTTGCTTGCTTTTCACTTTTGGCGGCACATTTCTTTTTTGCCGCCCAAAATAAAAGTAAAAGTTGCACCCATACTCATACCCTTCCCCTCAACTCCCCTTCGGTTGTACACTGCCCATTCCTTTGACTGGTCAATTCGCTCGCATCTTTCATTTTGGGCGTCTGTCGAGGCATTTATTGCCACGTTGCAGGCCCTGGGGGCCGCTCCGTTTGACTCTGCTGCTCATTTACATCAAATTTTTAATTGGAATTGGTGCCAGAGAGAAGAGATATAAAACGGAGCGAAAAGCGCGAGAAGACCGCGAGGCGGGGTAGAGACACTAAAAAGAGACAATAAGCCAGATGCGGCTTAGAAACATTGATTGGCTTTTTTGTGCGACAGTTTCTTTTGGCTTTCCTTTTATTGTTCAGCGAATATTACGCATACGCCGCGTGGCAGCGGCAGCAGCAGCAAATGCATCAAAGCGTTCACTGCAGGCTTTATCTTTTAATAATCGGTATCAGGATTTACTAGGATCAATAGCAATTCAAAACCTATTTTCTACTTAATTTAAAACTAGGACTAGTCTTTTACTTTTTCAACTCATACCTTTTTTCCCCTCCCTTTTTGCTGAGAGTCCCAGCTGGATTTGCGTAATAGACTCGTAAGCCGATTAACTAAAATTTCTCTATTTTGTACAAAGCTCTCCTTTTAGTGCTCAATAGTTGCCTCTCCAATTTACGTATATTTTAACTATGTTCCCTTTCTAGTAAGTAGGCTGTTTATGCCCACTCCCTTTTAATGCTTATCCTGCCTGCTGTGCCACTTGGCTGCTGCTTTGTCGCCTTTAGCGTCAGGCTGAATATATATTTTTTTCTCCGCCTAACGTTGCCAATTGACGCAGCGCCCATCGACTGCAGGTAGTCCTGCCCCGCCCACTTGCACTTATAGCCCTGCCCTTCCCCCTTTAACTTTAGCTGTGGCAGCTTCCCATCATCACCCCCTTCGTCTTTTGCTTGTTTCTGCTATTTTTAACAATTTTTTCGTACGCAATTTTTGTTTACTTTTTAGCAATGTCGCTCCCAGCCCATCCCCCTCCCCTACCCCTTTTGGTACTTTGAGCTACCCCCTTACTTGACTACCGTTATGTGTGTTGTTTGTCTGTCGCTTTCTTTTACTTCTTGTTGTTTGTTGGCATTTTGGTTGATGTTGTTGTTACTGGGTGTGCGTTGTTTTTATTTTAGGCAGCCGTTGAGAAAACACAAAAGCTTTGCATTTTTATGCAATTGTTGCCTTCTTTTTGGACCATACACACACACACACATGTGTGTGCGTGTGTGTGTTTTGGGGTGTGCCTGCTCTACGATTTTCTCTACACTTCTCATTCGCTGCCGACGCTGCGTTTTTATCAAGAAAACGAAAAAGCAAAGCTTCTGCGCCCGCTGCTGATTGGTCCCTGTTACCCAGCGGCTCCGCTCCCATACCCACCCTCTGCCCCTCTGACAGCCCTGGCAACCCACATGTAGGAACACACAATGACAACTGCAGAAACATTTTTGTTTTAGCCGTCGACCAACACACCCATTTTATTGTCCATTGTCCCTGTCGCACGCTGCGGGGCCGACTGGGCGGCGATTATCGAGGCTACTCAGCTCGCGTTATGTGGCCCTTTCGGCTGGGTTGAGTGCATCCAAAGGAAGTGCCACTGCCAGCAACCAGGTGCACTGATAAAGACACTATTCGGCGTTTGAATGCGTAGCAGTTTAATCTATAACCAAACTAATAGATGAAGGCTTTAAAGGGAATGCCATATAAAATTATTGTTCTTAATTTATAAATATTTCACAATATATTTGAACTACGTGTAACACTTACTAACATTTATCATTAGATCTCCTTCTATTATTTCTCGAACCAATCCCTAGTCGGCGTCTTCTGGTTCACTTATTGAGTAAAACAAAATGTAATTACTTTGTGCTGCATATTTGCATCGTGTCTCATGCTACTTGAACATGTTACACTTTGCCTTCCCCCCGTCTGCTCGGACTCAACAGCTAGCCAACTGCCTTGGCGTTAGCCACATGACGCTATAACACTTTAAAATTAATATTCCTATTTTTCAATTACAACTGACACTTGTCTATGGCAGCCGGGCCCAAACACAAAAGCCCCACGTCCCGCTTGGAGAGCCTACCAAGAGACGGCCGCGTGAGTTGCAATTGTTGCTAGTCGGACGTCGTCGTCGTCGTCATCGTCGTCGTTGTCGACATGAACGTGGATGTGAATGTGGATGTGGATGTGGACGGCACACACCCAATGTAAAATGTCATTACCGCTGACATAAATGAATAGCTGCATTCATTGCATTTGGCAGTGGCAGTGGTGGGCCACTGGCGCAGAACAAGATTACCACCACCAACACCACCAACAGCACCACCAGCCAAGCGGGTGCCACACTAGTTCCCTTTGAACAAACTTCTAATGTCGCATTAGCGATTAGTTAATTAAAGCCAAGTTGTGACCCATAAGCCAGGTGAACATTGCAATTTTATTGTTAGCTCCGTCTAGAACTCACATCGATGTGGGGAAAATGGTCGCATAAACGTTTGTAAATAAGATTTAATGATAACGTTGAACTCAATTAGATCATTATTGCAGTTATATGTAAATAACTTGACATTATTTACGATAATGGTTGACAAATGTATATCTCTAGATAAATGTCAAAACGGAACTAAGTTACATATTACATCACTTAACTTACAGCAATGTTGTCTTGATAAAACTAAGCTAAAAATATTACTTGAAAAAATAATATATTAAAGTATTAAATGCAGTTGACTAAAGAATAAAGTTGAGGGTTAGATTCCTGGGCTAAGTGAATATGTTAGTTAAACTCTTTTCGAATTTAATATATCAGTATATGTATTAAAAACTATTTTAATTAAATACCTTCATTGTATTAGTATTGTCAATAAAAAATGTTGAAATTTTCTTAGGGTTTTAGTAATAAATTTTTTTAGGCAACTTTAATTTAAATAAATAAATAAATAAAAATAGTGCAAGGATTACATATTCGGGTGTTCTTGCAAAATACTTTTTTTGTATTATTAAGAATGGTCTGCATTTATGTAAATGCTTGGTCAGCATTAATAAGCAGCTATAAATGCTTATTAGCGATAAGAAAATGTCTCCACGTCTAAGCCAAACTTATCACTTATACTATTCAGTATTAAAGTTTAATTAATGCCTCGAGTCTGAACTGCAAATGAGCATCTGATGGTCCTTGCTGTCTGCCTTCCTTCAAATTGCACATTTAACCCTAATGTTGTCTGGGCATGGCCAATGCTGACCAGCATATGGAGAGCCCAAAACGTGCGCCTCATATAACATTTCTAATTAAAATTTTGTACAGTCCCCCGAAAAAGGTTATTAACATATTTGCCATAACGTGGCCCATTTGGCTGAGCCCCTGCTCCTGTCTGTGTTATTTACCAGCACATTTGTCCCAAGCTGTTGGCCATTAGTTAGCATGCAATCGAGCAACTTGTCCGAAAAGCATGAGCTGCGTTGGCCAGTCCAACTAAGTAGGAAAGTTCTATAACCAGATTTCCAATGCAAACAGCGAGAGTAGAGAGAGCAAGTGAGGCACGGAGTTTGGGAGTGCGAGCGGGAGAGGAAGAGCGAGGAACAAGGAGCGCAATAGGTGGCGACATGCATGCATGCATGGGCGCCTAAGTAGCTGCGCTGTCTTCATTAAAAATCGCCCAGCCCAGAGACAAGAGCACAGAGAACAGAACCTAGAACCAGACCTAGACCCATGTAACGTTAGAAGTTGCAGCAACAACAAATCGAGCTTCATTCCTAATTTAAATGCAAATGAGATTCATTTGCCAACGTTGGTGGGGTGCCAGCTAAGGGCGAGGTCTACGACGAGGGCTGCAACATTGGACAGGCTCGGTCAAAGCCGCACAGGAGCACTCATTACCCCCAAAAACGCTCATACCCTAACTTAGTTTTTAGTCGAGTCGCCCACCTTGGATCTCAGCTCAGTGAGTCTACATTTTCTTTCTATGTGGGGTGCTGACTCCCTGCTAACTCCCCCTCCACTGACTGCTGCCTGCTGCCTGCTGCAGCTACATTTATGCAAGTAGCTTAAATGGCTACAAAATGCGTTGCTTCGGCGAGATTTGTTGCATACATTAGGCCCGACTAGCCGACTGTTGGCAACGCTTAGGCGCAACTTAAGCCCAACAATGTGAATGAGCCAGACATGGCCAGACCTGCCCAGCACGGGCAATCAAGCCCACCGAGTCCTGTGCAGGTGTCACGCTGCCGCCCACCTGCCCATTACAAATATAATCAGCCTGAAAATATGCTATGCTTTTTGGATTTCTTGATTAGTGCAGCTGCTGCTGCTGCTGCTGTTGCTGCTGCTGTTGTCGGTGGCTGCGTGGTTTTGGCTTTTGGCGTCTACGAATCTCCTGCACTGACTGGCAGATGACTCTGACCGGACTGCAGCTGATTCCACGGCAAAGTCCACGGCCGTTGGCGTTGACTGAAAAACACATTGCACCAGAAATTACGGTTCCCATTTCGGGTGCCGAACAAAAGACATTGTCTACTTGCCGCTGGTCTGTAATTAACAAACACACGGAGATGAGGCACAAATGATGAGCTCACTTATTTCAGTATTTGCCCAGTTTTTGATTATTCAGAAGACTCTTAAGTTCCTAGAAGACATCCCTTCAATCTCACAATTATGTTTTTATAATGTGTCACACTATATATTTTATATGTACATATATAAATATGTAATCCTTCTTTTAATGTTGGTAAAATGAAAATTTAAATATTCATATTTCTTAAGTTACTTTTTACAATTTTTACTAAAAAATAAGCCCTGATAAAATTGATTTGATTTTAGCTTGAAATTTATAAGCTTTTTGGTATTTAATTATTTTTGGTCAGCATCTCGTTTTAATTGGCTGCTGAAACAAAATATGTTTGTATTTTTATTTTCAATTAATATTCACCTCAAACTCTCCTTAAATAGGATACGTTCAGCGAGTATTTATTTTATTCACGCCTTCCCTTTGTTCTCTATACAGTATATACTTGTATGCTTAGTTATTAAAACATTGCAGACAGAGTAAAGAAATATATCTTTTGTTTGTATAAACTTGTACATGGAACATGTATGTACTTGAAGTGTTTGTAAGTATATACGGATAAATTTATTACTCATGCGCCATGTTGCACAGAGCACCAATCAATATGCAAGGCATCAAATATTTAAACTAAAAGTGCAAAATAACAAAAATGGCTGCGAAATTTAACACACAACATCAAATCGCAAGTGTGTGTGTGTGTGTGGAAATGAGATAGAGCATTGGAAAAACTGTTGTTAGTCACAATGACAAAAGTCTTCTAATTGAGTGCAATGGCATGCCGGCAAAAGAGAACAACAAGAAAAAGATAGAGAGTGAGAAAGATAGTGAGAGAGAGAGAAAGATAGAAAACGATAGAGAGATAGAGATAGGTTAAAAAAACGTGTGTGAGCTAGACCGACAAATAGATAAGGACAAATTCAAGGCAGAAGCAGCTGCAGCTGTAAAGTATGCAACAAAACCTAAAAACCAAAGCAGACCCTTCCTTTGTGGTCAAAATGCATTTACAGTTATGAATAAACATACCACCATACACATATTCTCGACAATATATATACATATTTGTATAAATGTGTATATATCTTGTTGATTTTTGAAATTATCAGGCTTGCGTGGAGAAGGAGGCGAGGTTTCAGTTCTTGTGGCTCTGCCATTTGCTAGCCATGTACTTGTGGCAATTTTTTGAATGAATTATTAAATGCTTTGTAATTTATTTGATTGTGATTGTGTTTATAGCATTGTGTTCGTGTGTGTGTGTGTGTGTTTGAGTCATGTATTTATTGCACTTAACTGTTTAGGGTTACATGCCTCGTACAGCCCTCGACACCACATTCTGCTCCATTGTTGAAATCTTATGCATTTGTCATGAATTCGAAATATTTTCGGTTGGTTAAATGGTTCGGTTCTTCACTTGTCTGGACTCCAATGACAAGAGTGTACAAACATATGCATGTCTGTGTTTGAGTGTGTGTATGTGAGTGTGTGCTGTGTGTGGGTAAACATCCAACTGCATTTCGCCTGCTGGTTCGTTTGTATTTGTTTGTATTTGTATTACGATTTTCGTGTGCTGTTAGTTTGGTTTATTGTAGCAATTTATGGATCAATATTTTAGCTTAGGCGTTGGCGTCATTAGTTAGCCAGGCTAAGACAGTCAGGCATGTTATATAGACCCGGACTTGCAACGAAGCTGAAACAGGTTTTCGATAATTGGTTCATTGATTTGCTTAGTGGACTTTCTTAACTTTATATAACGCAGGTCTTTTGATAATTAGGCTTAGTATTTATATTCTGTTATTTAAAAAGAACATTTTTATGTACTTTTACTTTAAATTCATATAAAGGAACCAAAATTGGGCAACTAAATCTTTAGAGTTTAATATGAAGTAATTTGTGCATGGATCGAAGTTTTCACCATCGAATTTACTTGAGCGTAAGCGAGTTAAGAACTCGCCGCCATTTTGGTCTCAAATGACAGACAGGATGGTAAGGACACACACTTATGCGACGGCAAACATAATTAGATTGCATTATGTAAGTGTTGCCTAGGCGGCCAGTGATTGCGACTAATCTCCCAGCACAACCCAAACCCAGGACAACCCAGCACAGATGTCTTCGCTCTTAACCCTTACCCGAGGCCATTTCAATAAAATTCGCTGCTAGTTTGGGGGCCAACTAAACCCAAAAAGCAGTCAAATGTCTCAGACACAAACCACAGCGATGTCTCGCACTGGCATTATGCCTTGTCCAACACACACACGCACACATACACACACTCTCCACCACGCTGGCTGGTCGGGCTGGATTTGGCCAAGGCAATGGCCTTTCAAAATTTTCGAATTTACGTAAATTTAACTTTCTTGAAATACACTTAACTGTAAAATTAATTATAAAAGGCAATTGTGTGTGTGTCTGGGCACACATCTGTGTATGTGCACAACACGCACACACACACATACATACATACACTGGCGCACACACCCACTTAAGTTCGTCTTGGTCTTTGGCCGAAAAGGTGTTGGCATGGAATTTGCATAACCAACTGAACGTCAATGTCTTCTGCATGCGACCAGCATATGAGTGTGTGTGTGTGAGTGTGTGGCTTGTATGTGTATGTGTAAGCATGTACAGTTGTGCCCGTCAACATTTGCATAGACCAAGTTGAATACATGACCAGCCAGTTTCTATGTATGCGAGAACACACTAATTAAATGTTGAAGGCAGTTTATATTGATGCCCCCTGCATGGCCAGCGGGCAGGCGAATCTGGCCCGGGTTTGAGGACCGCACAGGTAAATGTATGTATATATATATATATATAAATATATGTACATATGTCCTTTGCATTATATAAGCAACAGAGAGAGAGGTGAAATGTGCGAGCGTATGTGGATGTGTGTGTGTGTGTGTGTGCGTCTCGGCTTGCCTAAGAAAATCTATAGCCGAAGGGGCTCAAACTCAAACCGCAACCAAATGTCTTCATTTTGCACATCAAACCAAATGCAGCCGCAGTTAGGCACACACACACACGTTGCGTGTGTTGTGTGTGTGTGTTTGCTAAGGATGTGTAATTACAATCGGCATCCTTCGGACTTGTCTTTGTTACCCAGGGCAGCAAAAACAATAGCAACAACCAAACAAGATGCGCAGGCAGCATTTCAAGGATTTTCTAATATTTTGGCCATAATGTTGCTTAAATAATTCGTAATTTCATTTCACAGGAAAACAGAAAAAAATAATGTATGTATTAAGTTAGTTATTGATTTTAAAATAAGTACTAATTGAATGTATGTGGCTCTGTTTACCTCAAGCTACTTGCAGTAATTATGCATTATGCAATGCAATTATCAGTCTGACAGTTCGGTTAATGCCACAGCCCATAAGGCTAACTAGCCTCGACACAGACATTCCGACTCCTTGGCATTTTGCATAGTCAGAGGGAGACGTCGTAGGTATAGACATGGGAACACTCCCAACAATAAGACACTGTCTTGAGGCCATGCCACCTGCCTGGTTTACACACGCAGATATTTTTAATTAAACGTAAAATTCGTACGCTATTGATTAGTTGCCAAGTGGTGGCGAGGTGCAGGCATTGAAAATTGTGCAGCCCTAGTTATTGCCAACGCATTAGTATTAGCGCCTCAAATGACGTGACTTGCCCGTAAAGCGCCTGCAACTCAGAGCTGCCGTCAGGACTGACACGCAAACAGTCGGGCCATGAGCTACGGGCCACGGTTTCTGCCATTGTTCGGCTGGCCAGACCACAGGTAGCGAATGGAGGGCTGCGAGTTTTCGGTTGCTAGTTTGGCGTCTTTTTAACACAATGACAGTTAATTAGATTGCAAGGATAGGCAAAGGATATATGCAAGTATAATGCTGAGTTTTCTATGCAGGTGCAATAGTTTCGCTCGCTAAACTTTCTGTCTGCCTGTAAATGAGCCTAATTGACTTGGTTACGAAAGTGGTTAGGACAGGCAAAGCTGTCATTGATTCGGGCTTTATAAAATTATATGTGAATTGTCGACTCTCTTCTGGCCCACAAATAAAACCAAGTTACATAAGAAACTACAAATTTATATGGCACAATACACATATATAACTTTACATAGTTAATTCTAAATTCTACTTGCTTAAGCAACCTATAAACTTTATATGTAAAATCAATTTCCTACTGCAAAATGTGCTCATTAAATAGTCAGTTCCATGGCTTCAACTAATGAAATCATTAAAATTGTTTAAAAGCAAATTTTCGAATGGCAATCCGGACGGACACACACACACATACACACACATACTTAAACACACACGCAACGGGCATGTAAAATTTATGTGGCTAGTAGAAGCAATGTTTTCGCTACATATAATAAGTATACATATATATACACACACACAGTATGGCGCACACACTCGCCCATCCTAAGGATGTACGAAAGGAAAGGACATTGCCTTGAGCCGGCCGAGACAAACACAGACACGGCTAAAGTTGCGAGTGGCGCATTTAAAGGCACAGATACCAAACTACCCCCATGCTTTCCCAACCCCTCTTTCCTCTCCCCCACCCACAGGCGAGTGCTTGCCGCGTGCGCTACTTAAACCCTTGCTCAAAACTATCGCCCCTCCCCCTACCCGGTCCGCTTCATGTCCTGGCAGGGGGGGACAGCGGCGGCCAGACATTGAAAACATGATTTTAGTGTTTTCAAATTTGAATTTTAAACAAGTCATAATATAATTTGGCTAAGCAGTAAAAGCAAAAGCCCAAAACCGAAACCTCACACCATCGCTAGGCCCTTGTCTGTGTCCACTTGCCGGGCTTTAATCCGGCACAGAGCCCAAACCAAGCCCGTATAACCAACCAACCCATTCCGGCCCATTCGGCCACGCAGCTCGAGAAAATTAGCTCAAGCCAAGGGCCCAGCTCATTTTTCGTTTGGCGTTTTTCTTCCAGCACAAAATTGTGAAATTTAAATTAGATACAAAAGTATCTATAGATATATATATATATACAACGATATATATATGTATATCGTATATAATTACAAATATATAGGTGGTGGGCGTAGTTGGTGTGCGGTCTGTTCGCGTCGGACAAACTATCTCACACGAAATATTGTAATTTTCTTCTAACTAAAGACGTAAACGGATATTAGCAGCAAATGTATCCCCACGTTGTTTGTAGTCCTTTTGCGCTGTCCTGGTAAAGGCGGCGCCTTCTGCTATCGAATATGCTGATTAGTTAAGGCCGGGTTGAAACAATCGCGTTCAGCGGACTTAATCGAATTTTCAATTAGTTTAGCCATCACAATTTCTTGCTATAAATAAATCTAAGGCCTTGATGATAGCGTTAACTAACTATTATGTTAATCTGATATGATCAATGAGTTGACTAATGAGTTTTATATTGTTATTGCTCCAATTTAACTTTGTTGGGTCAAACGAACTGTTGGAAAAGTTAATTTGCAGTTAATCAGTTGATCGATTTGAATTTTATCGAGACTTAAGTTATTAATATTATAATTTATATATTTTTTATATATAGTTAATTAGTTTATTAACTTAACATTCATATGAATATCTAATCAATAGAATCTGACGCTATGATAAAAAATATGTTTTCAAATGGGCAATCTATTGAGAAGTAACGAACTGTTAAAACTGAATAAAGACAGGGCTTTTAACCATTGTTACTTAATATTACCATTATAAAGTATGTAATATTTTAAACATATAATCTGTCACATTTTAAATTTTCTATAACTTAAAGATAATCTGTAAGAATTGAAAGTTTAATAGGTCAAGGTAATTAGATATATGAATGTACACTGATTATATATTTTTATATATCGCAATAATTTGTTTAATATTATTTTATATTAAAATATAGCAGATATATATATCGACTATTTAATGGTGCAATGTCAAAGTGCCATCACTTATAGTCAGTGGCACAATGTAAATCGACACTGCTTATGACGTTGGTAACAACTTTTTAGCCGCATAGAAGCTCTGCAACTCGGCTTGGATTGTTGTCAGTAGCTAGCGAAAAGGGACACTCTATGTATACTCTACATACATATATATATATATATCTATATATTTATGTATACAGTTTAAATAATATGGTAGCTGCTATGTCGCAGTCACTTTAAATATGGGAAGTGTGGGCGTCGCATTTCGAGGGCGTTGTTATCGTCAACTTGGCTTGCATACATTCTCCATTCTAATTTCTAATTATTTGTATTATGTGTGTGTGTGTGTGTGTGTGTGTGTGCGTGTGGTTGTAAATGTAGTTGTAGTTGTAGCTGTCTGACCAGTTGGGTGGGCTGTCTCCTCGTCCTGCCGGATGCCACTCCGCCAAACAGCCTGGCCTGTCTATGCGAATTAATTAAGTGTTTTCGTGCGCGGGCAAAATCCTTTTGTGGTTCAGTTGCCTCGTGGGCTGGGTAAAAGTTGTAAGGTTTGTCTAAGGCGTTCAGTGCATGTGTGTGTATGTGTGTGCTGAGGGAAAATCAATTATAAATTAAACATTTATTAAAGAAAGCATTGCTGTGGCCCAAGCAGCACAACTTGAGCTCGGGCTCTCGCTATGCCTATGCAAATCAAGCGCGGCATAAATAATGCGACATCATTATTTAGGCAGGTAGGCGAAAGATAAAGCTACGGATGCGGATGCGGACAGAACGCTTTGTCGTCAAGCCAGCGAGAACAGCCAAAGGTATTCTCGAGGTTACCATGCATACAGCCAACCATCCATCCATCCATCCATCCATCCATCAATTATGTTGAAGTCGAGCTTTGCCTTTTGGCAGCTGCTTAAATGTGATTCCACTCATTTCGATTGTCTCTCCAGTGGGTTCGCTTGATTATGCACATGCATTTGGTAGACGCGCTCGTACATCAAACTCGGAGCCCCAAGCTTCAACTCGAACTCAAATAAATGCGGCCTGCATGCATATACGATCTGTACTTACAAACATACATACATATATATATATATATATATATATGTGTGTATATGGATCTACGGGTATATGCTGATAGATGGCGAGTATAACTGATTTGTGTGTATATATCTGCATTGGTAATTTGCTATAAAGCGACTTTAATATGGCACGCAGTGCCCCTTGATTTTCATTCCTTAACATTTGAGTTTTTCATTTGGCTTTTTATTTTTTTTCTTTATTTTTTTGGTTTGTGCATTTGCACATGCGCAGCAGGAACTCCAAAGATGCTTTGCATGCGAGATGAGACGAGACTTGGCTCTTGCTCTGGCTCTTGTCTTGCAGTTGTTTCGCATTTACATCGCTAAGTAGCCTAGACCACAGACAGATGGCGCGACAAACAGTCGGAAGGAAAGAAATACCACATTGTTTTGTAACTGTAAGTCCACGAACCTATGTTTATAGGTACGTCAGGAACACTCATCTTGGAAAATTATAAAAGGTATTCAGTTATTTGGGTCAAGTAAGCTTTGGAAAACAAAAATTTTAAAAACATAGTAGTTGCCGAAAAACCTTTCACTGAGATTTCTAGGTACGTTTGAATAGCTTGTAAATAATTCAGTTCGTCTTGACCAGCGACGATCGCAATTTAAAATAATTTTTCCTTTTCGACTTTCGGAAGAATTTTCAAAATTTAAGTTAACCTAATTTTCGATTCAAAATTATCTGTAGTTCAATGTCATTGTGGAAAAAATTGTCCAGCGGCACTAGTTGCCTGCTAAAAAGAAGCCAATTCACAGGAGTAGTAGGTCTGACGCGGGGCTATGCAGATCACAATCCTACGCCTTCATGTATGAATAAAGCCAAATCCAAGGGAAAAGAGACTAGCAATTGTAAGGATGATCATCCCAAGGCACGCAAGGCCGAAAACATAAGGGCTACATTCCCCTTCTATGATATGATCAAGTTCAAAAGGGAATGTTGCGATACGGACTGCATCGACGCTGACGTACCCAGATTTGACAAGTGTCTGTACAAGGAGTCCGACAAGAACAAGCGAAAGTACCAGGTTACCTGGGTTGATTGCCCACCAGTCAAAATCAAACCCAAGAAGATCTGTTGCTTTGCCAAAGTCGTCCATCCGCCAATTGAGCGTCGCAAGCCCCGTCAAAAGCCGGAAACAGCTTGCAAGCCACCCCCCACATGCGAAAATAAAGCTGAAGTATGTCCCAAGATCAAGATGCCCAGATGTAGAGCGGTGCGTGTTCCGGTTCGCTGTCATCGCATCCGATATCCTAGCGACTGCGTCAAGGTGAAGGCCCCCTATCCGTCCTTCTCGGAGTGCGTCCACCCGAAACTGAAAAAGAGGCGCCCCAGCGAATGCCACTGCTGGGACGAAATACCAGTTTGCATACTGCACAGGATATTGAACAAGCGACTCATAACCGGCAACACCAATATGAATCCCTGTAGCAAGGATTAAGTTTTACGCCGCACGCCTATTTCGCGATGCATACGGAAGCAATCGTCTTAAATAATTGTATAGACAGGAAAATGAGCTCTTAGACTGTTGGCAGGAAATACCCATTTGTGAACTGCATAGAATACTTAATAGGCGTCTCTAAAGCAGAAGTGAAATATGAATCCATGCCGGAAGGATTTACAATACGTTTCCCTACACTTACTCTGCACCGTGGGCTTACGACTACAGAACTGTTAATTGTGCAAGCTAAAATACTCTATTTTGCATTCGACCTAAAATTTCTATAAAATAAATTGAGCTTTATAAAGACACTTATGGTTTTTTACTTTAATGACTATAATAGCGCTATAAAAGCTATATTTATCTTTGGTATTTAGTTCTATTATGCATTAGAAATTAATGGAATTTTGCAGGATTGAAAGTTAAATTTTTTGGTAGTTGCATGGAGATGCTTTAGCATAGTCCTGAATTAGAATTTGAATTGGAAATGCATATACCTCGGTTTGTGATTGGTCCTGCATACTAGCGAAAGAGCAAGCCTAAAGGGTTCAAATAAGGTTAGTACATGCTTTGCTTTTGAACGAGCATTGAGCTGTGGATAATACTCGACTGCAACGTTAATAAAGATTTTACAAACCAGACATTTGTGGATTAATCGATTTACGGGTTATATAAAAAGTTAATTTCTAGAAAGTAAGCTTCGTCCATATATTTTCTAAATCGTAGTAGGTAAATATGTCAATGCATTGTTCTCTTTGAAACTTTTTTGGTAGCTGTGTTAGTTTACTGTACTATTTGGTCAGAATAACATCAAATTTTGTATTTTCAAATAGTTCCAAATTATATATTAGTATTTTTGTTCGCTTTATATCAAGGATAACCTCACAAAATGTCTGGCATGCTGTCTTTAACAAAGGTCAATGGCTTAAGAGCCGTAGCTCCCATGTGTCGCCACCTCTCCTTTACTTCGAAGTTCCGAGAGCTGAATTCAGTGGCTACTGCTGCTCGGCGCTTTACACTGCGTGGTCGCGATGTTCATGGTAGGAAACAGAAAGACGAAAAACCGCAAGCTTTCGATGCGGAGATCTTCGGCCGAAAACAAAAGGACGAAAGACCCCTGGCAAGGAAACGTGAAATTCTGTGCAGAAAGCAGCGGGAAGAAAAGCCCGTAGCTGTTGGTGAAGAGATCCTCAGCAGGAAACAAAAAGACGAGAAACCCCTTTCCTTGGCTAAAATTCTGAGCAGGAAACAAAGGGAAGAAAAGCCAGTCAGTCTGATTAACGAAGTCTTGTGCAGAAAACAGCGCGAGGAAAAGCCCCAAGCTGTTGGTGAAGAGATCCTCAGCAGGAAACAAAAAGACGAGAAACCCCTTTCCTTGAATGGAGAAATTCTGAGCAGGAAACAGCGGGAAGAAAAGCCCGTTCGACTGATTAACGAAATCATGTGCAGAAAACAGCGCGAGGAAAAACCCCAAGCTGTTAGTGGAGAGATCCTCTGCAGGAAACAGAAGGACGAGAAACCCATTTCCTTGGCTGACATTCTGTCCAAAAAACAGCGCGAAGAAAAACCACAAGTGGTTAGTGGAGAGATCCTCTGCAGGAAACAGAAGGACGAGAAACCCATTTCCTTGGCTGACATTCTGTGCAGAAAGCAGCGCGAAGAAAAACCACAAGCGGTTAGTGGAGAGATCCTCTGCAGGAAACAGAAGGACGAGAAACCCCTTTCCTTGGCTGACATTCTGTCCAAAAAACAGCGCGAAGAAAAACCACAAGCGGTTAGTGGAGAGATCTTCTGCAAGAAGCAGAAGGACGAGAAACCCCTTTCCTTGGCTGACATTCTGTCCAGAAAACAGCGCGAAGAAAAACCACAAGCGGTTAGTGGAGAGATCCTCTGCAAGAAACAGAAGGACGAGAAACCCCTTTCCTTGGCTGACATTCTGTCCAGAAAACAGCGCGAAGAAAAACCACAAGCGGTTAGTG